>CAUYPK010125689.1:0-24112 GCA_963574355.1 Loris lydekkerianus
ATAAAATAGATAAACCTTTGGCCAGACTAACTAGAAATAGAAAAGTAAAATCTCTAGTAACCTCAATCAGAAATGATAAAGGGGAAATAACAACTGATGCCACAGAGATACAAGAGATCATCTCTGAATACTACCAGAAACACTGTGCCCAGAAGTTTGACAATGTGAAGGAAATGGATCAAAATTTGGAATCACACCTTCTCCCTAGACTTAGCTAGGAAGAAATAGAGCTCCTGAACAGACCAATTTCAAGCACTGAGATCAAAGAAACAATAAAAAATCTTCCAACAAAAACAAAAAAAAAAAAAAATGCCCTGGTCCAGATGGCTTCACACCAGAATTCTATCAAACCTTCGAGGAAGAGCTTATTCCCATACTGCAGAAATTATTCCAAAAAAATTGAGCAGGAAGGAATCTTCCCCCAGCATGTTCTACAAAGCAAACATCACCCTGATATCAAACCAAGAAAAGACACAACTAAAAAGGGGAATTTCAGACCAATTTCACTCATGAATATAGATGCAAAAATTCTCATCAAAATCCTAGCCAATAGATTACAGGTTATCAAAAAAGTCATACATGATGATCAAGTGTGTTTCATCCCAGGGATGCAAGGCTGGTTTAACATACACAAGTCCATAAACATTATTCACCATATCAACAGAAGCAAAAACAAAGACCATATGATCCTCTTAAAAGATGCAGAAAAAGCATTCGATAAAATCCAGCATTCTTTTCTACTTAGAACACTGAAGAGTATAGGCATAAATGGCACATTTTTGAAACCGTTCCAAGCTATTTAGAAACCCACAGCTAATATTTTACTGAATGGAGTAAAACTGAAAGTTTTTCCTCTTAGAACTGGAACCAGTCAAGGTTGTCCTCTGTCACCATTACTGTTCAAAATAGTGCTGGAAGTTCTAGCCAATATAATTAGGCAAGAAAAGGAAATAAAGTGAATCCAAATGGGAGCAGAGGAGGTCAAACTCTCCCTCTTGGTTGATGACATGATCTTGTACTTAGAGAACACAAAGACTCAACCACAAGACTCCTAGAAGTCATCAAAAATATATAGTAATGTCTCAGGATATAAAATCAATGTCCACAAGTCAGTAGCCTTTGTATATACCAATAACAACCAAGATGAGATGCTAATTAAGGATACAACTCCCTTCACTTTAGCTTCAAAGAAAATGAAATACCTAGGAATATACCTAACAAAAGAGGTGAAGGACCTCTATAAAGAAAATTATGAAACCCTAAGGAAGAAAATAGCAGAGGATATTAACAAATGGAAGAACATGCCATGCTGGTGGCTGGGAAGAATCAACATTGTTAAAATGTCTATTCTTCCCAAAGCAATCTCCTGATTCAATGCCATTCCTATTAAAATACCAACACCATACTTTCAAGACTTAGAAAAAATGATTCTGCGTTTTGTATGTAACCAGAAAAAACCCTGTATGGTTAAGGCAGTTTTTAGTAATAAAAACAAAGCCAGGGGCATCAGCATACCAGATTTTAAGCTGTCCTACAAAGCTATAGTGGTCAAGACAACTTGGTACTGGCACAAAAATAGAGACAAAGACATTTGGAATCAAATAGAAAATCAGGAAATGAAACTAACATCTTACAACCACCTAGTTTTTGATAAACCAAACAAGAACATACCCTGGGGAAAAAACTCCCTATTCAATAAATGGTGCTGGGAGAACTGAATATCCACATGTAAAAGACTGAAACAGGACCCACACCTTTCTCCACTCACAAAAAATTGATTCAAGATGGACAAAGGACTTAAATTTAAAGCATGAAAAACAATAAAAATCCTCGAAGCATAGGAAAAACACTGGAAGATATCAGCCTGGGGAAAGACTTCATGAAGAAGACTGCCATGGCAATTGCAACAACAATAAAAATAAACAAATGGGACTTCATTAAACTGAAAAGCTTCTGTCCAGCTAAGGAGACAACAACTAAAGCAAATAGACAACCTACACAATGAGAAAGACTATTTGCATATTTTGAATCAGACAAAAGCTTGATAATTAGGATCTATAGAGAACTCAAATTAATCCACATGAAAAAAGCCAGCAATCCCATATATCAATGGACAAGGGACATGAATAGAACCTTCTCTAAAGAGGACAGACGAATGGCTAACAAACATATGAAAAAATGCTCATCATCCCTATTCAATAGAGAAATGCATATCAAAACCACCCTGAGATACCATCTAATCCCAGTGAGAATGGCCCACATCACAAAATATCAACACTGCAGATGCTGGCGTGGATGTGGAGAGAAGGGAACACTTTTACACTACTGGTGGGACTTCAAACTAGTACAACCTTTTTGGAAGGAAGTATGGAGAACCCTCAAAGAACTCAACTCAAGGCAGACCTCCCATTTGATCCTGCAATCCCATTATTGGGCATCTACCTAGAAGGAAAAAAATCCTTTTATCATAAAGACACTTGCACTAGACTGTTTATTGCAGCTCAATTTACAATCACCAAAATGTGGAAAGAGCCTAAATGCCCACCAACCCCGGGAATGGATTAACAAGCTGTGGCATATGTATACTATGGAATACTATTCAGCCATTAAAAAAATGGAGACTTTATAGCTTTTGTACTGACCTGGATAGAAATGGAACACATTATTCTTAGTAAAGCATCACAAGAATGGAGAAGCATGAATCCTATGCACTCAATTTTGATATGAGGACAATTAAGGACATGGTGGGGGGAAGGGGAGAGCAGAGAGAGGAAGAAGGAGGGAGGTGTGGGGGAAGGAAGAGCAGAGAGAAGGAAAGAGGAAGGGTGGGGTCTTGGTGTGTGACACACCTTTTGGGGGCAAGACACAATTGTAAGAGGGACTTTACCTAACAAATGCAATCAACATAACCTGGTTTCTTGTACCCTCAATGAATCCCCAACAATAAAAAAAAGAAAAAGAAAGAAAAGAAAAGAAAGATAGATCTGTAGGTAGTTTTGTTTAACTAATGTCTACCTGCATAATGTTTTCACATAATGATAAAGTAACATCAAATAGTGAAATATTTTTTAAAAATCATTCAGAGCAGGCAAGGTTGCCAAAAATCAATTTAATCTCACTTAATTCAATCATTGTTGAGTGATAAATTTAAAATTAATTCAAAAAACAATCTGTGCAGTTTTTTTTTATTTTAAAAACTTTATTCAAATTAATATGAGGGTACAATTTTTAGGTTACATTGTTCTCACTTCCAGGATAAAGTTCCATTTGTACTGTTGAGTGATCAATTTAAAATTAATTCAAGAAACAACCTGTGCATTTAAACCAAGTTTTAACGCTTAGTGGAAGACCCACAGATTAAGTTCACTGAGTACTGCTAAGATGAGTTAGCTTTATGGCTTTTCGCATTGTTCAAAATTTTCTTAATTAAGTTAGACTATTAACAGTGAAGAGACAACCTGTAGAATAGGGAAAATACTTCCAAAATACTCATTTGATAAGAAACTAATATCCAGAATATACAAAGAACTCAACAGAAAAAAAAATCTGATTTAAAGATGGAAAAGGTATCTGAATAGACATTTCTCAACAGACAACATAACAATGGCCAAAAAACCCCTCAACATCACTAATTATCTGAGAAATGCAAATCATAACCACAATGTATCTTTTTACCTCTGTGAGAATAGCTATTACCAAAAAGACAAAAAATGACAAATACCAGTGAGAACTCAGGGAAAAGGGAACCCTCACGCGTTGTAGAGGGATGTAAATTAGTACAGCCAGTTTGAAGAACAGCATGGAGGGTCCTCAAAAAACTAAAAACAGAACATATGACCCAAAATCCCACTGTTTATCCAAAGAAAGGGAAATCTGTATACCCAAGGGATAGCTGCACCCCCTTGTTCATTACAGCACTCCTCAAAAAAGCCAAGATGTAGAATCACACTAAATGTCCATCAGTAGATAAATAATAAAGAAAATATATGCAATGTAATACTATTCAGTCATAAAAAAGAAGGAAATTTTGTCATTCAAGGCAACATGAACGAGTCTGGAGAACATCATGTTAAGTGAAATAAAAGAAGCACAGAAAGATAAATACCAGTTATCATGATCCATAAATGGGAGCTTAAAAAATCTGAGCTCATGTAAGTAGAGAGTAAAATTGTGGGCATTAGAAACTGAGAAGGGAAGGATGGGAGAAGTTGGTTAATAGATACAAGTTATAGCTAGATATAGAAGAAGTAAGTTCTGAGAGGGCCAGCTTAGCACTGTAGAGTGAATATGGTTAACTGTAATTTATTATATATTTTGTTTTGTTTTATTTTGTTTGAAACAGAGTTTCACTCTGTCATCCTGGTAGAGTGGCATTGCATCATAGCTCGAAGCAACCTCAAATTCCTGGGCTTGAGCAATCCTCTTGCCTCTGCCTCCCAAGTAGCTGGGACTACAGGTGCCTGCCACAACACCTGGCTGGCTTTTTGAGTTTGTTTGTTTGTTTTTTCTATTTTTAGTAGAAATGGGGGATCTTGCTTTTGGTTAGGCTGGTCTCAAACTCATGAGCTCAAGGGATCCACCTGCCTTGTACTCCCAGAGTGCTAAGGATTATAGGTATGAGCCATCACACCTGACCTTATTGTATATTTTCATAAAGCTAAAAGAAGGGATTTTTTAATGTTTACAAAACAAAGAAATGATAAATAGTTAAGATATACAAGTATTGAAAAGTCACCTGTACGCTTTAAATATGTATAATTATTCTATGTCAACTAAAAAGAAAAAAAGTGAAAAAAATTAAACAGGATAAGAAAAATACATACTCACAAGATACGTTTTCTAAGTCCGTGAGCACAGTGGACTCACTGATAACCTCGTTAGCAATCTAGCACATCTCTTGTAATCTAGAAAAAAACATTTAAAGGGAAATTATGCAAATAGTGCCTATAAATGTGAAAGGAAATATGTTAATTTTTGTGACTAATTTCGTATAATGATAGGTACATTTTAATAAGCACCTAATATATAAAGTGCTTATTAAAGTGCATGAATTTTTTAATCAATTCTCCTAATAATACAATCAGGAAGGACTATTATAATATTCACTTTGGCAATGAGAAAAGAGCCTCAAAATTTTAATTATCTCATAACTAGTAAGCAGTTTGATCCCAAAATTTGTACCTTCTCCACCACCTTGCGTTATTAGTTAGGCATTTGCCTTGAATCCAACCTGATTATTTCTTCCAAAGTAAATACAAGTTGGGGAAAAAAGTATAACAAATATGGGCAGCCCCTGTGGCTCAGTGAGTAGGACACCAGTCCCATATACTAAGGGTGGCAGGTTCGAACCCGGCCCCAACCAAATTGCAACAAGAAATAGCCAGGCATTGTGGCGGGCACCTGTAACCCCAGCTACTCGGAAGGCTGAGGCAAGAGAATCGCCTAAGCCCAAGAGCTGGAGGTTGCTGTGAAGTGTGATGCTACGGCACTTTACCGAGGGCGACAAAGTGAGACTCTGTCTCTACAAAAAAGAAAAAAAAACGTATAGCAAATACGACTCAACATCCTGAATAAAATTAAATATTCCTCAAGATGAACACTCTAGTTAAAAAGAAACAAATTCCCAGAATTAATTTTCTTTAAAAGGAAATTTGAGGCTTAGAAAGGAATTTAAAAACAGCCAACTGAATTATCACTCATGGAGTATTTTAAATGATAGCACTTAAATATTATGTTTTGAATTATTATTAACTCTAGTAACTTAAGTAACCCAAAGAATTCACTAGAGCAAACTTTAAAATACTTGCTGTCATTAATCAGAAACATCCAGGGCCATTATATAAATGATCTGATGTAAAAAATATTTACTTTAAAATAATATCCAAGGAAACTTGCACTTCATAGGCCTCTTTTTTTTTTTTTCATTTATGGGAAAGAGTACTTTATTTATGCCAAGGCATTTGAATAAAAATAAAAGGTTTAAATCCTGACAAACATTTTGGTGTTTAAGGAAATCTGGCTATTTTTGGATTCGGATATATTCCCAACTAGAATGTGGGTTCATTCCTCATAATTTCAACAACACGGACAACTCGTGGGCACTGTCAGTGTTATAAATAGCATCTCATACAGAGTTTAGTCTATTGCTTTCCACCCGCAGACAGTTGACACTTAAAATTACAAGCATTTATTGTTGAATAAAGATTTAAAAAAAAAAAAAAAACTGCCAAAGCTACTTACAAGCTGGCGTTGAGCAATCCCTGGTATTGTAATAGAGTCGATGGAAATGCTTGCTACACTCAGCTGAAAACGTGACTGGCCCTAACGGACAGGAAAAGAATTCTTATTATAAACAGAGGCATGTTTTCCAAACAATTTGCTAGCATTTTATGGGTAGAGATAAAATGTATTTACACCCTTCCAAGTCCTTAAAAGAACTTGCCTGAGAGCTTTTCCCCTCACCCAGACTGTGTGGGAGGAAGTGAGTTGTGGTTTGTGAAAAATTATCTAAATTCATTCCAGATCCTCAATAGCACATATAATAAAATCTTCACCTTCAGTAGAATTCTCTAGAATAATTAGAGGAGGAAGCTTAGACAGGAGGGAAAAAATCCATAGAGAGCAAAGTGGATATGAAGAATAAAGAGTAAGTGTCCTTTGTTTAACTTTTGTTTTCTAGTTTTTTATTAAAGAGGAATTAATGTTTATGTTCAAAGACATTAATTCCATTTCCTAATTATGGTAATGTGTGTCTTATTAGTGTCAAGGGCTAAGGTAAAGTGTGCAGGGTCTGAGATTCCCTTATCTCACCCCATGAATCCCCATCAAGACAAGCCCCATCAAGATTTTCATCCCCTCCTTTGGAGTCTGCTTTTAATGACAGTGACAGAAGCCGGGGAGGCTACAGTCATCCCACTAACAGCTGCCTGGAATTACTCGATTCCTGTCCCTATCCTCAGTCTGAAGGTGGATCTCCACTTATTCTCAGGTCCTTCATTTTGATCTGAACAGGGCACCCTGGCTCACACTGTAAGCCCAGCATTTTGGAAGGCTGCGGAAGGAGGATTGCTTGAGCCCAGGAGCTCAAGATCAGTCTGGGCAACACTGCAAGACATTGTTTCCATAAAAAATTTAAAAATTAGTCAGGTATGGTGGCATGAGCCTATACTCCCACCTACTTGGGAGGCTGAGGCAGGAGGATAGCTTGAGCCCAGCAGTGGGAAGCTTCAGTGAGATACAATGACACCATCGCACTCTAGTCTGGGCAACAGCAAGGCACTGTCGCTTAGAGAAAAAAAAATATTTTACACTATAGGCAATACAAGCTAATAGCATATATCCATCTCCCCATAGGCTTAAAATAGTAATCTGAGGACAATCTTTTTATTTAATGGAATCACTGGTAAATTTTATACTGACCTGTGAAATGCTTAATGAATTTGTCTTTGTCTTTAAAGCTCAAATCTCTTGAGACTATTTCTAAAAAGAAAAAAAGAAAGTTCAGAATGTATTGAATTCATTTCCATGTTCAATAATATCCTTATTATCAGACCTCCCATTTGATCCTGCAATCCCATTACTGGGTATCTACCCAGAAGGAAAAAAATCCTTTTATCATAAGGACATTTGCACTAGACTTTTTATCACAGCTCAGTTTACAATCGCCAAAATGTGAAAACAACCTACCAACCCAAGAATGGATTAACAAGCTATGGTATATGTATACCATGGAATACTATTCAGCCATTAAAAAGATGGAGGCTTTACATCTTTTATATTAACCTGGATGGAGGTGGAACACATTCTCAGAATTCTAGTATGAAGACAGTAAATGAGCTAATACAAAGGGTGAGGTACATAAATAAATAAAAAAAAAATCCTTATTATGCACTTAATAAAGCACTAAATACGTGAATCATGGTAACGTATGTAGCTGATCCCAAATCTGTGTCTCCGGCTCTGACCATTTCCTGAGGCTGAGGAGCACCAGCAGAGCTGACTTCCTGCTGCACCGCTCAGGGGAGCTTACAGGCATCCCAGAGGCACACGAATAGATGTCTGATTTTCCCTCTGTCCAGACCTGTTCCTCACTCTCAGTAAGTGGCATCTATCACTGTATTCCTTGCTCAGATCCCAAATCAAGAAATTATTTTTGACTTCCTCTTTCCCTCACCTCTACACCAATTTCCAAAAATTGCCCTACACCAGGGCCCTTTCTTCCCCATCCATTGCCACAAGGCTGATGGGAGGCACTGCGTTGGTGCCAACGTCCTCTGAGGCCTGCTCACCAGTCTTCCCCTCCCTGTAACGTCTATCTTCTGTAATAGAGCAAATGAACCAATGTACTTCAGAGCACAATGCTCTCCCACTTAAAAGGTTTGTGCTTAAGATAAAAAAAAAATTTTAAAATCAAACTGTATCTCAGACTTTACCTGTACTCATCACTAAAAACAGGCTGTCCAGAAAAGCAATTTATAAAAACAATCAGAGCACATGTAACTCTTAAGATTGGCTGGCAGTTACGCAGTTAAACTTACAATCGCTTTACAGTCGCATGACCCCTGTGCATGTCAACCATGACAGGAATAAATGGGGAGTGAACATGTGTCACCACCGCAACCCCTGCCCAGCTCCCCCTCCCCTCCCCACAGGGGACTTGGCCCCTGGCAGCCCTGAGTGAGCTCCTAGCATGCCTGTGCTAGGACAGACAGCAGGTGCTCCCTCCCATTTGACAAGAACAGCTGCATTTTACAATTAAAACTAATCCAGAAAAACAAAACAGCGGTACATATGAAGGTATTTCCTCATGTAAATCTTTCCATGTTCTCTCCAATAATATTCCAGACTGAACATGGGTCTCTCCCCGACTTTTCTCAGAAATGAAGTGCAGCCGAAGTCGGCTTCTGTGGCCTCTATCCTCCGTGTGACACACGGGCACTTTCTAAAAGATGAGCCAGTGCAGGGCAGGGGAGACGCCTCCAGGCGCTACAGCTAAAGCACGTTCAAAGGCTTTATAAATAATTCTATTTCCAAAAGCACTGACACTATAATTTTAATCTGTAGACCCTGGGACATTCAGGTTTATAGAGAATTGCACATTTAAAGAAAATTGTTCCCTTTTTACCTTGGTAATACATTTAGTAACTTTTATCAAAGCAGTTGCCACCCTCCGACTAGCGTGACAGTGCACCGCGCATGCCCGTGGGTTTCACCCTCCGACTGGCGTGACAGTGCACCGCGCATGCCCGTGGGTTTCACCCTCCGACTGGCGTGACAGTGCACCGCGCATGCCCGTGGGTTTCACCCTCCGACTAGCGTGACAGTGCACCGCGCATGCCCGTGGGTTTCTTTTCTTTTTTTTTTTAATTTTAATTTATGTATTTATTTATGTTTTTATTGTGTAGAAGGGGTGGGGAAAGAAGGCAGGGGAAGAGGTGCGTGACAGGGTCGGGCCAGTGGCATGGTACCACATTGGCTGTATCTAGGTAGAGGCAGTTTCAGGCCGGGCCTCCCTGAGTTGTTGCTACGGAAGTAGCTGGATGGATCTGCTTCTAGTCAGGCTCCGGAAGTTGCACTAGGTCTCAGGCACATAGCAGGGCCCAAAAATTTCCTCTTTTGTTTTTTGTATGGCGGAAAAACATAGCTCCTGTCTTAGGTTGCCTGCTCTTGCAGTTTCAGTCTTACCCATCATGGGGATACAAACATCAATGGTATGGTCCCTGTCTTAGGTTGACTGAATGCAGAGTGATCTTACCTGTCTTTGGGTACTATGAATTCTTCACTCCTCAGAGTTATAAAAATCGAGCATAAGCTGCCCTAAGCTATCCGGTTGTCATTGTCCCTTTCTTTCTCAGAGGCAGAGAGGGTCATCAGCTCCCTCGTTCACAGGAAGAGATTCAAAACCTCTGTGGCGTTTCTCCTCACATCACTAGAATCCCCCTTGGAGCAAGGGAAGGCTGTTCTCTCCCAGCTGGAGGGATATTAATTTTCAAGTAGTTTGAGTTATTACATACTATTACTAAATTACATTATAACATAATTGTTTTATGATATTATGTGATTTATAAACTACCTTTGCATCATATCAGATTTTAATAGAAGTTGGACATATGAAAGAAGGTCACATATTAGGAATAATCAGGCTTTGATGCAAGTTCTATTCTGGGGGGAAAATAACATTTTTGAACACCTGCCTGGACTTTTTTTCTGGGGTGGTGGCGGTGTGTGTAAGAGAGAGAGAGAGATAAAATTAAAATAGCACACACATTCTATAGAATCATAGAAAACAAATTTTAAATAATTCATAAGTTTACACTATATTGTACTAAACATTTGCACTGTACATCTTCTTTCTCCTGCGGTGCTGACACATCTGTGTTCTCCTGAAAATTATCTGGAATAACATGTGGTTATCCTGGGCAGACCTACTGGTATAAATACAAGTGGAGTTTGAATCATGAGGGATTCAACTTAACAGTTCAGTGACGTTTTATGAACTGAGTTTCCTTGTATATTTATGATTCAATCAATCTCAAGGATCCTAAAAGTGCTTTTGTAATTTTACATGAAGCGTTTTATAGTGACCCTTGAATAAGACACACAATTTAGGAGTGCTAGCTCATGTGGACACAGGGTAATGCATAAAGAGCCGTCTCGGAGATGAATATCCTGTCTCCCTTATGCTAAGCAGTCCACAGAGAGCAAAACACACACTCTCATGCTGTAGTGAAATCAACCATCTTGAAGTGGTTGTATGAAAACTATTCAGAATAAGCATTCAGGCTACGACAATACAAACATCCTTTACTATGTCAATTCTAACTATGTTTGAAATTATGTGAAAAAAATGGTATTTCTATTACTCATTATTTATTACAGTAGATGGAATAAGGTTGTTATTTCCTGGAAATTCAGAGAAAAGAAAGAGGGGATTTTTAATATGCTGAGCATTAGAGTTGGGTAGTTTGTTGTGAACCCAAGATCCTTGGACGACCAACAAGGAGTAATCAAATGAGAGAGGGTTTGGTGGCTTCGTGGTTAGTACAGGGAGGGAGAGACAGACAAAGTGCCTCAAGGTGAAACATAGCTGCAGGTCAAACACACGTTCAGTTGCTCTCAGGTACTTAGTCTTGAACACTTTAACGTCTTGTGTTCTCCAAGGAAGTTAGTGTCATGGGCTCAGCAGAGACAGTCACTCTAGAGAAAAACTAAAAAAAAAAAAAAAGAAAAAGTTTTACAACTTTCACCAGGAAAATGAAATCCTTGACATTAGAAGCCAAGTAAGTAGCAAGACTCTGAAACATGTCTCAGGAATATTGCATGATGCATAATAGAGCTGAGCATCAAAGTAAAAATAAACTTTAACTATCATAAAAGTAAAAAATATAAGTGAGTGCAAAGTTGGAGTAAAAGGTGTGAATCATGTTTTCCCTAATTCTCTCCTCTTGTCTCTGATTTTGCACTATTTTGCATTCCTAGTGCCTAGCTCTTTATTAAAAATACAATAAATATTAGCTAAATGGGTAAAGAAATAGAACACACAGAGTGAAACAGTATTTTGAGTGTGATAATTGTGAAGAGCACAAATACAGTTTCCAAGTACCTGCCCCTAACACCGTCCACGCCAGGGTTCTCTGCCTCCTGGACGGCCGCTGCCCAGCTGAGTCTCTGGAGTAGTGTTATTTTTCATCGTGGAATGTACCACTTTCATCCTTTTCAGCTCCTCAGAGGGGAGACTAGTGAATGACAATCTCAAATTTATTTTAAGTATTTTCTATTTTGAAAAATTACTTAATTATAGAAATTTCCTCTAAATAAATATGCATAGCCTTCCTGGCATTTTCTTAGTTATTGTGTTATTGTGCCAGGACGGCTATGTTAACCAGTGTGATGAAACTACGTCAACTGGTCTATAAAACCAGTGTATGGTGCCCCATGATAGCATTAAAGTACACAGCTACGATTTAATACAAAAAAAAAAAAAAATATATATATATATATATATATGCATACATTTGAAGGAATTGTGTTGTCTTAAGAATCATTGCCTTATTGAAAATGAAGAATTCGGAGAAATGGTAACTACTATCTGTTGACTTTGGTCCTAATTTTCCTACTTGCCTGTGAGGTATTAAAGAGACTCTTTGTTCAAGCTTACTCAAATTAATTAACAAAATGGTTGGCTATGAGAGCTATGTTTAACAACAGAACGATATTCAGAACTGATCATTTTTCCATTCTATTCCTAGAAAATTATTTTTTCTGTATTATATATTTTTCTTTTTTATTAAGTCATATACACATAGATCATGAATAGATTTACGCATATGTGGGGTACAATGTGTTGATTTTTTTTATACAATGTGAGATGGTTACATTAAACCAATCCACATAGCTTTCGTCTCATTAACTTGATTATTGCACTAAGACATTTATGTTCTACACTTGACAGATTTGACTTGTACCCTTGCACTATGCTCCACAGGTGTGGTCCCGCCTTTTACCTTCCCTCTATCAAACCTCTCCGCTCCCCTCCCTTCCCACTCCATTTCTCTCCTTCATCCTGGGCTATAGTTGTGTTCTCTCTTTCATAACAAAGTGTGAGTAAATATAAGGCGGTTTCATAGAAGTACTGAGTATATAGGACACTTTTCCTCCATTCTTGAGATAATTTACTCAGGAGAATATATCTCCTGAGGCCTTATGTTGACTTAAAACTAAAACCAAATATATGACTGTGGCATTGTTTATAGCAGCCGAGATATGGAGTTGGTGTATACCCGTAATACATGAAAGAACACAGAAAGTCGATATACGCACAGAGAGAAATGTTATTCACAGATTACTTTAATAAGGAAGGGAATCTTGTCATTAGCTCCACCATGAATTAACCTGGGGGAATTGTGCTAAGCGGAATAAGTTAAGCACAGCTAGAGGAATACAGTGTGATTTTATCTCTATGTGGATTCTAAAAATGTCCCGCTCAGGAATGTGGAATAGAATGGTGGCTGCCAGTGGTCAGGAAGAGGGATGTGGAGAGATGTTGGGTGCAAAGCTTCAGTTGTGCCAGATGAATAATTCTAGAGACCTGATGTATAACTTGATTATTACAGTGAACGCGATATTGCATACGAGAAATTGGTTAAGATCTTAAATGTTCTTATCACCGACACACAAATTGGTAAGTACATAAGGTGACAGACATGTTAATTTGATGATTGTGGTAATCATTTCCAAATGTATTTCCATATGTATGTATATAAGAAATATATGCAATTCTTATTTGTCAATTATATTTTAATAAGACTGGAAAAAATACATAAAAATTAAATATAATCTAATTATCTTGAACCTTTCTAAAATTCACTAAGGCTGCAGGCAATGAGTTGGGTTTTTTTTAAAATTTTTACATATAAGCACGTGTTCATTAGCTTTCTGCTTTTGGCCTTCACAAAATTAAAAAGACTTAAAATTTAACAACAATAACAATGTTTAAGTTAGGGACCAGAAACATAAAACCTCGCAAAGAATGAACGAAGACAAACACATTCAGAAAAGAAATCAGACGATTTCTGCAATGAAGTATTAAGCAACAATAATAATAGTAATGCAAAGAAAGTAACATTCACCTGGTCAAATAAGAGTATGTCTATTATAGAATGCTTTGACTCAGATTCAGTATGGAGTCATCATTAACTTCTTCTTATTATTTTTTCCCAAAGTATCAAAGAATAGACAACTAATATTTATAAATAAAAATAAAAGATAATTTTAAAAAACAGATCATGCCAAATCTTATAGACAATATAAAAAGAAGAAATACTTCAAAATCATTCTACTTAATTGGATACACCTGATATTAAAATTGGAAAAAATATATTATAAAGGGGAAATGACAAATATAATTCACTTATAAATGAGGATGCAGTATCCTATATCCTAAACAACATATAAACAAGTTGAAGTAAAAAATTAATGTTTAAGTACCATATATACTTGAGTATAAGCCGAGTTTTTTCAGCACAAAATTTGTGCCGAAACACCCGAACTCGGCACAAAAGAAACTCGGCTTATACTCGAGTATATAGGGTAATGTACTTTAGTCAAAATTCAATCAAATTTATGTGAGAATTAGTCACTATTTTCTTTCTTCTTTTTTTTTCTTTTCCTTAATGAGAATTTTTATTGAGAAATGGACAGAAGAGTGTTAAATATTCTTCATTTACATTTTAATTTTTGTGTATGGTTTTAATCCACACAGAGATTAGCAAACTTTCTATGAAAGGTCCAAATAGTAAGTGTTTTGGGCATTGCAGGCCATATGGTCGCATAACTACCAAACTTTGTTGTTGCGGTATGAGAGCAATAACACACACACACACACACACACACACACACACACACCCCTGTGTCTCTACAGGGGATGCCAAAAAACATATACACATTTTAGGAGAAAAAGCTATCCTATTTATGCCTGCCACGTGTTGATGCTAGCATTTGTTTAAGGCCATGTGAACATTATGTGAACATTGCTATCCTAATTCAGCTTCTAAAAGTAATACATAGATAACATCTCTTAAAATTTCGTATACGTGTTTCAGCACCCCAGTATTTACATGTGTGGGAGAGAGGGGTGTTGCACTTAGAGTCTTTATTCCAGTGGAAAACATTTTTTAACCTATTCTGGTTAAAAATGTAACCTATACTTTAAAGATGCTTAAAGTATTTCAATAATCAGGTATGGCCCAAATAACTAAAGAAGTTGTAATCTTCCCTCATTATTATAAATAAACATTTTACTAACTATCTCTACGGGTGTACTAGATTAAGCTTATTGGGATCCACGTGTCTGTGTGTCACTGTCTCCGTGGCTGGGTTCTTCTCACCTGCTCTTTTGGGCTCCATGCGTGTACGGGTAGCCACCCAACTTCTCATGTTTACAAGTTGTCTCCCTACCGACCCAGCCTTGAGTATTTCTTGTCAGATTAGGGCTTAGAGGAGTGAAGTTTCATATGGAATCTGATTCTTAACTAATTTTTCTGTTTAAATGTTCTTCTGGTAAACTGGTTTGAGCTACTGTACCTTTCTTTTGTGAGTTATCCTCCAAAACATCGAAGTCTTCATCTCTGTTGCTCAATGTCTTTGAACAGCAATGCAAAAAAACAAACAAACAAACAAAGAAAAGTTTTCCATTGGAATAAAGACTCTATGTGCAACACCCTCCATGTGTCTTTTCAAAGGATGCCCCATTTCTGAGATTCACTAGACTGCCGTCCTGTCGAGGTCCCCGGTGCTGGGCTATTGGCATCTATTGGAATTTTTTCTATTTTATCTGAGATTCGTAATTACGAACTGGTTTACCCCGTTTCACCTGAATGTTGTTAAAACACCTGGATCTTTTATTGATCTTATCTCCCCCCGTCTGAATCACCAGGAGCTGGTTTAGCGGCAGAATATTTGTTTGGTTCCAGGGACTCATGCTGGCCTTGTGCTAACACACATGTTCAGTGATGTCCGTAGTGATTCTCCATGAGTTCCAAGATAGAACTATTTGGATATCATAAGAAATAAGAGTTTATATTTTCCTAATTCCCTATGCCTTTAATGTACAACACTATGTTTTTTCCTAGCTTAAATTGTTCAACATATTTGAAATTACTGAACTAGATTTTCCTTTTACAAAGAAATCTTTTCATTAATTCTTATTAACTTTTCTACTAGTTAAAATTAATGAGCAAAAAACATTTTACTTTTTATAAAGAGCATTAATGAGCATTAAAACAGAAGGTAAAGGGACAAATGCCTGATTTGTGATATGGGAAGAAACAGTGCCAATGTTTTCTTCACTTCCTATTTCTTTTTTCAAAAGAATGTTTTTATTGTGATAAATTCTGACATCAATCCATAGTTTCTAAGCTGTTTCAAATAACATCAATTTTGTTTATACACGTGTTTATTTAATTGCATGGATCCAGGCTTAATGGGGATCATGCAAGAAAAACCAGTGGACTGAAATAAGTTGAATTAAAGAATAAGAAAAATAGCTCGCATGGAATCAAGCTACAGACATCCAGCTATCAGGACTATCTTTCCAGGTCGAATTTCCAGCAAAGTGACCTTGGGACTGGAAGCACAGTTCTCAGAACAAGAGCCAAATAAGCCTGTCTTTCCTTGACTTGGGATTATTCTTGGGTAACATGCAAGTTTTTAATATGCTGTTTAATATTTTCAGAATGGATTCTAATTTGAACGTATTTCATATCACATATACTGATTTTGGGAAAGATTTCTCTTAGTCTTCTCTATGTCTCTATTATTTTTCTGCACAAATGGGAAAAATGCTACTGTACATATTCCAGTTCATGAAACTGTATTGGGCTCATTTGCCCTATTCAGTTTTCTTCATACTATTTGGGGTTGGGATATTTTATAAGAAATTGTTTATTATTAGCTTACATAATAACATGAGATGTTAAGATTCATGAGATGATGTATGCATAGCCCTTAGAAGAATACCTGGCTTATTGTAAGAGTGCAATAGTATTTATTATTAAATAGTATTTCTGATTGTTATTCCCAAAGGCCTAATTGAGCCAGTAGAGATATCTTTTTGGAACATTTTTTTAAACGTTTATTTGCAAAAAGCACCTTAAAGACTTTTTATCAGTTTGTTACAGTATCTTTCATGAAAAATTATTAAACTAATTATTTACTTAATAAAATATTTGCATGTTTAAGAAATTTCTTCAAAACAAAATGTATTGTATGAATATTTGTCCAGATACTGGAAATAGCAAATATTGGATTGGGTTAACCATGGGCAGAAGAATCCAGTTTGATAATTTGGTTAGTAACATAATAAAGGTGTGTCCACAGTGATTGTTAAGAATCCCAATTATGCCTGGTGTCATCATTAAGGAAGTACACTTTGTAAGAAATTTTTTTTTTTTTTTTTTTTTTTGCCTGGGGCTGGTTTTGAACCCACCACCTCTGTTATATGGGGCTGGGGCCCTACTCCTTTGAGCCACAGGTGCCACCCTAAGAAAAAAGTCTTAAACATTTTTTGTAATTTAGTGTAACAAATATAAAGGAACTCATCATAACATAAATCTCATGCTCAACTCAGCAGCTTGAAATAAAGAAGGAAGGAAATAGATTAGGAAGAAGATGGAGGAAGTGGAAGTGATGAAGGAAAAGACGGGAAGGAAAGGAGAGGAGAAAGAAGGGAAAAACCAGGGCAGTGCCTGTGGCTCAAAGGAGTAGGGCACCGAGCCCGTAGGCCAGAGGTGGCAGTTTCAAGCCCAGTCCCAGCCAAAAACTGCAAAAAAAAAAAAAAAGGGAC
Organism: Loris lydekkerianus; assembly: GCA_963574355.1. NCBI lineage: Eukaryota > Metazoa > Chordata > Mammalia > Primates > Lorisidae > Loris > Loris lydekkerianus. The sequence goes on from CAUYPK010125689.1 coordinate 17,342, forward strand.
TGATGATGAAAAAAGAAAAGAGCCTTGCTGGAAGGCTTCTACATGCGTCACGGAGACACTCTGAATGGTCCTTATGAATGGTCCAGCTCTCCTTGGAAAATATTTTAAAAGGTTTTTAAACAAATTTTGAAGACTTTCCTAATTGTTGAAATAGCCTAATGATACTGACTTGAGAAGGCATTGCCTTAATCAAAGTGAGGCGTTTTCTAATCAGCTGTGATTTTTTTTGATCTATTTAATTGGCTAGATTTGGTCTCTGGTTGTTGAATTGAACAGTAATCCAGGTAGGTTGTACATGTGGTTAAAGTCCATAATCAGCTGAGATTGTCCTAAACAGTCTGGGTGAGCTCAATTCAATTACCAAAGGCCTTATGAGTAGAGTGGAGGCTACTCTGACGGGAAAACCGTGCCTGTCCTGCAGGATTTGGACTTAGCCGTTCAGGCTCCCCACTGTATAAGTCTAGTCCTGGCAATAAAACTCTCAATGTACACTTCCCAGTGGTTCTGTTTCTCTGGTTGAGCCCTGATTGATACACCTACGAAACATTTATATTTGTATATGATATAAGTAATTGTGTGGATTAGAGTTCAGTTAGTTAAGAAATGTGTTCCAAGAAACTATCTGAAACCACAAATCTCAGAGCCACAGTAAAAAGAGCAGCTCCAATGCTAACACTTCTGGTTTTGTCCCTTTTCTCTCCCTCCTTCTATCTTGTATGTATAATTATTTTATTGTAACAAGGCAAAGGTAAGCTGCAACTCGAACATGTTGCATGCAACTTGCAGGCCCAGAATGTATTTCAAGTATAACTTACCACTTCATAAGCACGTCGTGTGGTCATAATATATATATATATATATATAAAATGTATAATGAAATACTACACAGACATACGCATGCGTGTGTATATGTAACATATGCAGAGAGGGAAAGAGAGACACAGAGACTTGATTTCACTTTCCTCCACACACCATCCTATTTCTCTCTTCTTATGTATAGTGACAGACCGTGCCATTAAAAATTGCTATTTTTACCACAATACCCCATTTTAAACTCCTTGGAATTTTTTAGGTCTTTTCAATTAGTTTCAAATGTTTGTTTTAATGAGACATGTGACTGTCTTAAGAACGTGAATAACCACTTTCATGAAGACAGCAATCCACTCATTCCCAGCCCTCATTTACTTCAACAATCAATAAAGAGTTTAAAATTTCAACACAGAAGTGGCAATGATGTGAGAAGTATACAAGCAAATGGCTGCTAAGTATATGAATAAATATAAATATTTTGACCCATAAAATGTCAGAGACAGATAATTATGCACTCAAGACATTCTTACTTTTCAAACTAGCAAACTTTTCATTATTTCCAATGATAACTCTCATTTTTCATAGGACTGCATAGTGGGTTTGCAATAAATATTATTACCTGACACAGAAACTTAGTAAATGTATTAATGTAATGCAAATGTATACTACAGGTGGGCATGTAATTTTTAGAGTTCTTATTAAGAGTAATTGAAACATAGATATATAGAATCTCGAAATATTTTTTAACTTGAAATTTAAATTTCAGAAAATTGCTGAAATGTAGAAATAGCTGAGTATGTAATCATGTTTATTGAATCATTTTAAAAAGAAAAAAGAAAATAGAAAAATTAAATGTCTATAGAGTGAAGGGTAGTATTAGAAAAAAGCTATCAGTCAGAAGGAGTACATTTCTCAAGTTGGAATGAATTTGCTGTGTTCCAGAAACAGAAAGAAAGGCCAGAGTAGCTGGGAAATGCATTTGGGGGAAGAGTGTTATAAAATGAAAGCAATCAAGCGGGTCTTACAATGCATGCTAAAATACTGGAATGTCTCCAAAAAGCAATGAGAAATCATTGAAAAAAATTTAAGCTGGGGATTGTGAAATAAAATGTGCATTTTCAAGTATTATTCTGGTTTCTGGGAGGAGAGTAGATTGTAGAAGAGGCAAAAGAAGCTGAAAGGAGACTGAAGACGCTGCAGTTCTGCAGGTACAGAGCCTTCACGTTTGTTCACTGATTTGTTTTCCATCTCCTGGACCCATACGTGGAAAACTGCAATTCTGAACCCTCACTGTGAACTCTTTGTGGACCATGTGTTCTTCATAAGGTGCATATGTCCTTTCTAGGCCCATGACTTTAATTTCTGGTTTGAACACCCCCACCCCTTGACATTTTTCTTACCGTAGTGATTGAGGGAGAAGGTGATGCCTTATGCTGATGGGGACGCAAGACTGAAGCATCCTGAGTGGGGTTATTTGTGGCGTGGGGGCAAAGTTGTCTGACAGAGTCACCTGAATTTACAGCCAATTTTGAAAGAACAAAAAATAAATCTTTGCTATGTCTAGCCTCTGAGTTTGGGGAGTTAACTTATCATAGCTAGTATATCAAGTGAGGGAAGGTACTAGTTTCAGTTTGTTAGGAAAAGAAAATTCTGAGCACAGATGAAACAACCTTGGAAGTCAGCTTAGAGGGAGAGATGAAGACAGTCTGGGGCCCCCCACCCCGGCATTCCTGTGCAGGGTCCAAAGGCGAATGCTGTGGGGGCTGGCACATGATGTAGGTGACGCAGACAATTTTGCCTGATAGGATAACGGGCTCCTGATTGCCAGATTTTGTTTTCTATAAAGAAAATCTTTAGAGAAGTCTGTATGAATTTGAACCCTTTCATTTTTAAAAGTTGCCAATTCATTTTACTAAAATTAAAAGAAAAAATAATCGGCCTCTTAAGTGAGACAAACCCGGTGGCTGGATCTATAAACTTGTGGTCTGACTCACATCATCTCATCCTCTGAACACTTCCTATTTTGTCCCAACATCGTTGCATTTTTTTCTGACTTAAGCCAGTTTTTTTGTACCAGATGGGCCTGTGAAATACGAGGTTGAGAAAATTCAGGAAAGAGAGAGCAAGAGCAAGAGAAAGAGAAAGAAAACCAAAGCAGACGTTGTTTACAGACAACTGGTCAAAAATGACTGATTTCCTCAAGAATCTGCTGTGATTAAACAAAACCTAACAAATAAAACAGGGAAGAGTTTCACCTGATGCCAGTAATGACTAAAGCTGTGATAGCTAGAAGTCTAGAGTTATGCTGTGCAGATGTCATTCCTATGCCCTGGTGTGTGTGCTGGGATCCCTTCTGAGCATCTGCTCCTGTGCGTAACTTCTCCATCCTGAGTATGTAGTGATGTAAGTTTATTATACACAAAGGAACAAAGGGAGAGCGAAGGGACACAGCCTTGTTCCAAGGGCCAAATACTCATTATGCAATATCTTTAATTGTTAGAAATGAAAGAACTAGAAATGTACTGTTGCTAAAATAAACATTTTCAACAGCTCTTGCGTATAGACTCCTGTGTCCCTGGTCCACAGAGAATTGGAGTGGTGGGAAATGGAACACAGAGAATTTGCGAGTGTGACACAGACAGGCAAAAAGGAACGTGAAGAGGAATTAAAAGGCATGGAGGGGAGACGGAGGAGCTAAAAGAAATTGAATAAGGTTTCCAGATGCAAAGAACAGGGAGAAGGGAGAAGCACACCAGTGGAAAAACGCCGATGCTATTTCAAAATAGAGCATCCAGCTTCTCAAATTAACTCTCCCTAATGAGTGCCAAGTGAAACAAGAGAAATTTACATTACAATGTAGAGAACATAAAAATCATTACAAAGAAAAAGAAAATCCCAAAAGATCTGAAAATGAATACAGAGTAACCTATAAGATATGTTGATGAGAGAAAGATCCAAAGGGGGGGGGATATCATTTTGAATTTAGTTTAGGATGCAATAATGTAGGTCAAAGTCATAAAATAGGTGGCCCATTTGACACCGTTTCCCAGCCCTGCTCCAGCAGCAGCGTTGCTGATCAGCCATGGAGCTTTCCCCCAAGCTGAAGTGCGGTCTGGGCACTTTCCCAACGTTGCACTTGGCATTGAGGTGAACCACATTTTCCATTCCAGAACGACTGGTAGGAAATGTGAAAGCTGCCAGATTTTCAGGCAGTTACAATAAAAAGTTTCAACTATTGAAGCACATTCTTCTTAGTAAACTGTCTTAAGAATGGTGAAGAAAGTATCCAATGTACTCAATACTAGTATGAAACCAATATGCAAACAACTACACGCCCATACAAAAGAAAACACACAAATATAGTCTAGCAAGGGGGAGAGAGGGGGTAAGAGGCAAGGTGATTGGGGGAATCTCACTTAGTCTGCACAATGTGGGGGTGCTCAGCACGCCCCAGAGTGCAGGGCTCAACCACAGCCTGAACTTCACCTTCAAAGTGAAAACAATGTAACCTAAACATGTTACCCTCAAATTCACCTGAATTAAAAAAAAAAAAAAATCAATAGATTCAAGGTATGGAAAAAAAAAAGTTGCAACTCTGTGCCAAAAAAATCTCTCTCCTCTGTCTGGCCTGGCCGTCCGCCGGGGTTTCCTGGCCCAGTGATACCTGCACTTGCTCCTGGAAGGGCCTTCTGGTCCCAGACAACTTCCTTCCGCTGTGACTGTGCCCTCCTGGGTCTCCTTCCCTCTGTGAGTCTACGAGCATCAGCACTTTTCATGCTCTTTTTCAGCCTAATCACAAGAGTAGTTCCCAAGGTAAAGTCTAGTCTTTATATTTCTTTTACTACTGTTATCCGTAGGGCACGTCTAACAGGTTTTCCTAGTTTATATCACAGAGGTGGTTTCATCCCTGTGTTATATCATGTCTGCTTTTATGAAAATGTAGGAATTAGGAGAAAATCTGGCCATCAACCCTTGAAAGTTCTTTCATGCTATGCAAGGTTTTTCTGATGGTCAATGTTGAGAGAAAAACTTGCTATATGCCCTAAGCTACTGAGATCTTGAATTATTACATATATTAAAATGTTTCTCAAATACATCCATTTAAGTTTCTCTTCTGACAAGAGCACAGGAGGTTTATGTGCTTACTGCTACTGTCTTGAGGCTTGTCCTAAGCAGCCGTCACAAGCAAGAAATAAAAAAAAGTTTCATCTTAAAAATCATGTAAAGATTTATCATGTTATAGCAATGAAATATCAATATAAAAATATTTCAAAATAACCACCAACTTAACCTGACATCCCATAAAGGTCCATTGTATTGATTCTGAGAATTAATGCCCTTATACCCTACCAATTAGCTCTCTACTGAGAGGTATTATATATAATACTGTGAAAAACCCAGTTCTATGGTAATCATTAAATAGAAAACTATATTTTTATTGTAAAGTCAAATAAGTTTTTTTTCTGAAGTGACAATAATAAAACTCAATTTTATGCAAAAATATTGCAATCTATTCAGAAACTCCCTGAAAGTTCAACTTTTGCTATCAAGTCCACGCTAATGTAACTTTTTAAAAAAATTATCTTACATAACTACTCACTGTCTAGGGGAAAAAAAGTAATAGTAAAATATATCCAAGCACCTGCACTTTACAAAGAAACAAGCAAAGCAACTTATTTCTCCAACTGTACATAAGTTATTGTTTTCAAAACAGACTTCTAAATTAATAAAAATACATAATAATAGAGATGTGCAAACTCTATCCAAGCATAAGTGCAATATAGTTAATATTCTGCAGGTCATTTTCATAACCGTGTGAACTGTAGGTTATTAACACCAAGCAAGAGTGAAAACTGAGATTGCCTAATAGCGTTTTCTAAGATAGATAAGAATTTTTTTTCCTAATAGAACATGCTTTATGTAGTCTCAGTTTTTATTTAGGAGTAGAATTTGGATGTGTACCACCAATAAATGTGATTTAGTCCAAAGGGCTGTAAAAAGCAATCCTTAAATGATGTGCTTTTTCATTTGTAAGCAATTTATTGCATGTTTTACACGGTCTATTTGTTTTACTCTTCAATCTGTCCTTTGATTTGAAATCAGATTTCTTTCTGAAAAATGAAATAATTCAATTAGCTCAAAGTTTGCCCTGCCATTTATTTTTGTCAATGAATCATAAACCCTTTGACATATGTAAGAGTAGATGTTGGGTCAGTGCCTGTAGCTTAGCAGGTAGGGCACCAGCCACAAACACCAGAGCTGTCGGGTTCAAATCCAGCCCGGGCCTGCCAAACAGTGACAACTACAACCCAAAAATATCCAGGCATTGTGGCGGGCACCTGTAGTCCCAGCTACTTGGGAGGCTGAGGAAAAGAATTGCTTAAGCTCAAGAGTCTGAGGTTGCTGTGAGCTGTGACGTCACAGCACTCTACCCAGGGCCACATAGTGAGACTCTGTCTCAAAAACTAAAAAAAAAAAGAAGAAGAAAGAGTAGAGGTCTAGGAGTTTAATTTATGTGATTGTTAATTTTTCGAGAGTTGAAAACAGTCTAGGTATAGTGGTTCAGGCCTGTAATCCCAGCACTCTGGGAGGCTGAGGCTGCCTGAGCTCAGGAGTTCAAGACCAGCCTGAGCAAGAGTGAGATTCCACCTCTACTAAAAATAGAAAAATAGAAAATTAGCTGGTTGTCATGACCTGTGCCTGTAGATGAGAGGATTGCTTGAGCCAATTTGAGGTTGCTGTGAGTTATGATGATCCCTTGGCTCTCTACCCTAGACAACCAGAGTAAGACTCCATTAAAAAAAAAAAAAAAAAACAAGGAGGGGATTAGTCCTATTAACTGCCAAAAAGGGAGGCATCTGTTTATTTTTACAGGAGAAGTGCTACTTTTATGCCAACAGATCTGAGATCGTGCAAAACAAGATCAAAACACTCCAAGAAGATCTAGAAAAGAGAAGAAAA
>CAUYPK010125690.1:0-20866 GCA_963574355.1 Loris lydekkerianus
ATGCCACGGTGACTGGGAAAATGCCAGGAAGGCTATGTTGAATATTGGGATGAAAATGTGTCAAATGGTTTCTGAAGCTAGTATATGATGCCCCATGATCATATCAATGTACACAGCTATGATTTAATAAAAAAAAAAAAAAAAAATTTCTAATTCCGACCTTTGAATTGGTCCTCATATTTCTACTTCCAATTTTTCCTCCATTCTGTTAATGTTGTTTGCAATCCAAATTCTGAATTCGATTTCTGACATCTCGGCCAGCTGTTTCTGAATGGGATCTTCAGTTACATCTGCCATATCTTTCCTTGGGGTGGTTGATCTATTCTGGTTATTCATTTTACCAGAATTTTTCCACAGATTCTGCCCCATGATTGTTTTACACCGTTTGATTTTTCCCTTGGACCTTTGTCGAGGACCCGCACAGTGCCATGGCCTGAGAAACTGGGACCTGTTTCATGTGGTGGTTCTAAGTGGTTCTGTCTTGTTTTCAACTTTTCTGCGTTTGACCCTAGTGAAACAGTTACTCTGGTTTGAAGTCTCAGCTGTGGAGAAATACCAGCAATTAAGTAAGTCCGCCCCCCACAGGGAACAATTGGAAAGGGAAAATCAATCCTTCCTACAACCACACACCCAGGGCACCACCCGAATAATCCTCAGGTGATTGGCTAAGTTCAAAAGGTCCAAATCAATTGTCTCAGTTGGCACCTGTCTCAGGTGGGAGAGTTTAAAAGGTCTCTGGCAACTGGATCATAGGGGTCTGGTGAGTACTCAGATATGGCTTGCTCCTGTTCTCCGTGATGTCTGTAGGACCCACCCAGAAAATAGATCAGTCTGGGAAGGTTTATGCCTCCTTCCCCATCTTGCACCTCTGTCACAGACAGTCACAGATAGCCGCACAGGGCTGTGACCCAGTTGCCTCCAGTGAACAGATACTCCGGGGTGTTGCACCTCCCTGAATCACAAGAAAATCTATTTCTGCTCTGCCAAGCCACTGCGCTCTGCCTCTATTAGCAGGGGGAGTTGAGGCCTGACAACCTCAGGCACTTGATGGAAGCTGGGGGGTGTTCACTCAGTTTCAGCCACGCCCCTGATTGATGTTAGTGACAGAACAGAACAGAACAACTTTGTGGGAATTTTTTTCTGGCTTTGCCAAATTTCCCTGTAGAAGAGAAGCTGTTTTGAGTTCCCAGAGCCTGTTCCTCAGGCCCTGTCTTTGTTCCTGCAGGTTTGTATTCGGTCAGCTGTCAGTTCTAGCCACTTGTCTTCCTTTGTCTATGGGTTGACAATCCCCTGAGGGCCAGGTGCATCTTAGGCTCAGTAAAGCAGTCCTCTGGGTCAGCCCTGCCCTGGGAACTTCCCGGCTCTGTGCTTGCATTTCTAGTCCCCACGCTCCACCCAGCCCAGTACCGCCTCAGACAAACCCTTTACTCACGGGGCCTGCGTTTCTGTCCCAGATCTGTTCTGTGGTGGTTGCCACCTGAGTAGATGCCCGGCCTCCTCTGGTTGCCCAGAGAGACAGGAAGTGTGGCTTTGGAATATCCAGGAGTGAGCCCTATTGTTGCCAAAAGATGGTTGCTGCTCTGCACCTCGGGGCACCGCTGCTCTGGTGTGGTTCCCTCTTAGCCAACTGTCCTCTCCTCACTCCCATGCCACAGAGTCAGCACTGACCAGCTGTACTCTAGGCCCTGTCTACACACCTTGAGAAATCACCCAGGAATCTGGACTCCTGGGGGGCAGGCCTCCAGACCTCAGAGTGAGAGTGGAGGGGAGTGTTGGGAGTTCAGATTTGCAGGTAGAGATTATATACAGTTTTATACAGTTTTATGCCTAGCAGGAGAATGTCATGGCACCATAGTAGGGGAGGTAGGTCCAGTTTTTAGAGGGTCTCTCCCATGGAGTTTAGTGAGAGGACCTTTGAACTCTGCTCATTTGTTTGTGGGGCACTCCGAGCCATTCTCATGGGGGAGGGGACTCCCATTCACTTGATGATGGATTTTGTACCTTTTGTTTGTATCCTTGGGGTCGCAGCTCACCTCAGTGGGGTTGATGTGCGTTCTTCAACCTTCTCCCTTGGTGCAGCTCAAATCCACTGGGTTACTTGATAAATTTCTTTTCCTTTAACTCTCCTTCTGCACGGGAGCCTCTGAGGCAAGCTGGCTTCAGTCAGCCATCTTGTCTCTTCTCCTTTCTTCTCTATTCTTATGATGCTTTACTAAGAAGAATGTATGTCATCTCCATCCAAATTAATACAAAAGATGTACATCATTATCCTTTTTAGTAACTGTATAGTATTCCATATACATATACCACAGCTTCTCAATTCATTCCTGGATTGGTGTGCATTTAGGTTGTTTCCACAATTTGGCAATTGTAAATTGAGCTGCAGTAAATAGTTTAGTGCAAATGTCCTTATGATAAAATGATGTTTTTTCTTCTGGGCAGATGCCCAGTAATGGGATTACAGGATGAAAAGGGAGGTGAACTTTGAGTTCTTTGAGGGTTCTCCATACCTCCTTCCAAAAGGACCGTATTAGTTTGCAGTCCTACCAGCAGTGTAAAATTGTTCCCTTCTATCCATAACCATGCCAACATTTATAGCTTTGAGTCTTTGTGATGTGGGCCATTATTCCCAGGGTTAGGTGATATCTCAGGGTTGTTGTAAGATAGTATAGTGTTACTTCATACATAAGGCATGGATACTTCTTCCTTATATAAAGAGAGCTTTTAAAAATGTCTCTCATCTGAGAGGTGAAACAACATTTTATGACAGAAAATGTTAAAAAATTAAAGTGGCAAAAGAGAAGAGATTAAATGAAATAGTCATTAGCCATTGCACATAAAATTTGGGGATTAGGCAATTGTTAATTAGCCAAGAAATATGTGTAATTAGTTTAGGTAGTACTTCTGAAATAAGGTACCTCATTGATTTTATTTAAACTTAGAATTCTCATAGTGGTGGTACTTTGCAATAGGCTTTACTATCACCCATGGCTTTTTGCACGACTCATGGGTTCCCATTCCTCATATTTAAATCAAAAAATTGATAATATGAGTCCTCATCTTATAACTTACCACATCATGAATACTTGCTTTATCTTTATAACTAAATTTTAAGTTTATAGAAGATAGATTTTCAGCCTTCTTATCTGTAAAATGGCCAAAATAAAGATATCTATCTCACGAGAATGTTACAGAAATCTAAATAATCAATCTATGTAAAATGCTTAGAATCATTCCTAGCATGTATTCAAACTTACTTGTTAAGTACAATTAGATTTATTTTCCATTTCTCAATTGCTTATACTATGTTTAATTACTAACATTTTGATAAAAGCATATGTTGGACAATAATAGCAAAATAATTAAAATAATAATGAATATATTAGCTATTTTGGATAGTATAATACTTTTATGGGGAAAGCTGCATCCAATATAGGTACATTAGTAAAATCTTAATGAGATAACTAAATCTTTTTGCCTTGAGAAAACTTAAATGTGTAAGTTGAGTGAACTTTATCAATCTCTTGTCTATACCATCTCCTAAATATACTACTTAAATTCTTGTTTCCACATCTTAACATTTATATTTATGTTCAGATACCTTTCGTGTTCTTTAATCCTAATCATATTTCTGGTTCAGTATATCAAGGCCAGAGGCCACTCTGTGAGGCAATGTTAAATTCAGTGGTGAGAAAGGAGAACTGTTGACAGGTTCCTGAGATAATTAGAACGTATAATAGAAAGGACTGAGTGGTTTGAAATGAATTTAGGAAGCAGGAGATGACAAAGAAACTTTCCTACTTGATTGGATGTTGGTGCAAAGTACTGATACAAAAATCCTTGGTGGGCATATGATTTCAGTAGAGATAATGACATCTGTTATAAATTTGTACCACTTAAGGTGCTCATGATACATTTTACCCAGGTGTTCTCAATGAGGTGATATTGCTACTAAAGGGTGTTAAAATTATCAGGAGGTGAAAAACTCTTGTCTTTTTATACACAAAGCACAGAAAGGCATATAATACATAAACATACATCTAGTATTTTTATGGTATCAATATTAACATTTTTTGGAGAATAACTAGGAAAAAAAATTGTTTATAATGTTCACTGGAACAGATGGGTAGTATAGAGAAAGATCGGAAGTATTGGAGAAGTATGTATGGATCCCTGAGAATGTGTCTGGGAGATGATTGTGTGTGTGTACTTATCTATACATATGTGTGTACGTGTGGTGTATGTGTACATACATAGTGTATCTGAGGGGAGTCAGCATACCAACAGGAATTGAAGCCATGTGTGTAGATGAATTCAACAGGGTTGGTGAATTCCAACTCAGACTTCATATAAGAACATTAGGAAATTTAAAAAAATCCCTGGCCTACTCTATGGAAATTCAGTTTTTAAAGCATTCTGAGTTAAGTCTAAAGTGTAGCCGGGGATAAAAGGCAGTGACTTAGGGGGAAGAGTATACAGTGAATACAAGTTCTGTGATTGTCTTATGTGATTTGTTCCCAAAGCAACTGGTCTAGAGAATAATTTGTAACTGTGGAGAATATGGCATTTTGTACAAGGAAAATATTGCAATAAAGAGGTTGAATTGTACAGGTTCTAATTATGCTAAGAATTTGAAGATTGCCATAAAAATATTCATTGGCTTTAACAAAATGGAGATCATTGGTATTCTTAAAGCTGTTTTGGCAAAGCAGATGATATTTGAAAACAGATTAGAGTGGGTTGAGAAGGCAGCTGAAACTGGTGACAATGAATGTTGGCAACACTTGTGAGTTAAGATACTCTTTGTAATACAATAAATTATAGAGAATTTCCTAATAGAGATGTTTGCTTAGCTCGAAGCAGTGCAGTTAGGAGGACTGTGCATCTTCTCTCATATGCTTATATGAGATCCATCTCAGCCCCTATCTAAGCTGGGGAATGAAATGGTCAGAGAGAATAACTAATCAATATGCCCTATAATATCCTAAAAACAGAACATCAGAAGAGGGAGAAGAGGATTGTGTTGGGGAGCAGAGTGGTTAATATGTCTTAGGATCCAGGGATGAAAAGACAGGAAAAATAAAGATGAGTATTTTAGAGACATGGTCTCTGTCTGTGAGCACATGACTGTCTTTCTGCAGTTGGTAATTGTCTTAGGCATTTTATTAAGTTTAGTGATAAATCTTAGGAATGTTCTACATGCTTAAGGACATCTTTCTTATTTTTTTTAAATAGACTTTCTTCAAAATATTTCGATGTATCATAAGAATCTACAAAATCCTGTGAGGAGGTAAAACCATGTTAGAGTTGTTGAAATTTCCACTGGATAAACTGCATCTACTTAAGAGCATGATGTCACTCGTAGGTGTATCTTAGTGGTACAATTTTTCCCTTATAAGGACAAAATAAAGATGTTTTCAGACATGCTAGTAACAAGAAAACTTTCTCACATCTATTTAGTGAAAAATTCTTGGGAATGCAGTGTGACAGAATAAGGAAAGAGAAAGAAAAGGGAAAAAAGCAAACTGAGAAATAAGAAGACAAAAATTAGCGAAAACTTCGTTACTTTTGTAAATGCAAAAATATATCCCAGAACTGGATTATGAATGTAAAGGTAAGTATACATTTTGATAGTTGCCTGTTAATATTACTATACAATTGTGACTTCCACAAAATTTTAAGAGAAGGTATCACATTCTCATGTCCTGGAAAAACCTAAATATTAGGGGTAATTTGGTTTTCATAAGTATGTCATGTAATGAATAAAGTTGAGTAGTTTATTTTATGTAGGCTGTCTACTTTGTATCTTTTCTCCAGAAGTGCGATGGTATAATCCTTTGTCCAGCTTATATTGGATTGTTATTTTCTTACTCATATACAAAATTATTTTGTATTAAAAAACTATCACTGATTTATTATATATATATATATGTATATATTTGTCATTTATTTGGAGGATGTTCTAGCAATTTGCTTTGTTCTTTTCTTACTTTCAAGTTTAATGTTAATTTTGTTTTTGACATTTTAAAGTTTAAAATATTATGCAAATCTACCAAAGTAATAGAGTAAACTAAGGGAAGGCACTATATAGGAACAATTTATAAATAATAGGCCCTAACAAGGAGGGGCATTTTGATGTAATTTTTTAAGTGATATTTGGAACTTAGATTAAACATTGGAGATTAGAAATTTTGCTGTTTTCATTTTCTTATATGTACTAATAAGTACATATAAGTATTCTAATATTTATTAACTTAATTTAATGACCAGGAAGCATTATTTTAATTGGAAATTCCTTGACTATTAAGACATCTAGTAAGGCAGATTAATAGAAGCAAATGAACACTATTTAGTTAAAAATGTCTATTATTACTACCTAACCATTGAACAAAGAATATCTCATAAGTCCTTTCTTTCAGAGTAGAATGATTACTTTGATCTCTCTATTTTTCAAATAGTTTTGAAAGATAAAACTAAAAATATCTTTGTCATTTTAAGGTATTGTAGAGCCGTTTTAAATTATAATAGAAGTGTTATGGTTTTTAACACACAATAGGTTATTTATAGAAAGAAATGAATGGATTTGGTTTAGAGATAGAATTCACAAAGCCATTTTTCATACAATTTCCTTTTGCCATTCAAATAAAATTTTTTTGAATAAATCATCAATTTTTGCATTCTAACTATCTTATTGATTCATGAAGCAAATTCTTGGGTACAAGGCATATTAACATGAGTCAGAATACTCACTGATTGTTGTGAAAATATTTTAAAATTGCTTACCCTATTGTTTACAGAATGTAGTTGTAGGGTGCTACACATTAGAACAAAAAAAAAAAAAAAAAGGGAATTAAACTTGAAGATTTCTTTTTCTTAGAATATAATAATATATTTTTAATTTTCCATTGTATATTTGTTCGGGCTATTTTTAGATATTTGTCTAGATATTGGTTTTAGAAGAGGATCATTGAAAATACTGGATTACTATGCCCATCTTAAGCTGTAGAGTGGGGACAGTCTTAAGTAACTGCTGCTGCTTACTCCAAGTGGCCAAGTAAATGAATGACCATAAAGTGTCTATCTTAGAAAGAAAAATTCACATAACCACCTCTCAGGGAAGAACATTAACCATTGTTTGTGAATTCTTTAGTAGAAAAAAATAGCTAATGGAGAAATTAATTTTTTTTTGTAGCAATTAAACAGAAACAAAACTGTAACTCTGAATCTATTCTCTCTTTTACCCAGAGCATGGCCTCTGTGGTACACAGAGCACAAGGAAAGCTCTAGTCCTCACCATCAGCTCATGAACACTTTCTTCTTCATTCAGTGTTTGGAATGACTGTACTCAGAGGATCATCATTCTGAGAATTAACACTGGTGTAATTCTTCATCAAAACATGTTTCCCAAATCATTTAAAAAATACCTATTCTTTAAGAGAGGGACCAGAAACAAAAGCATTGGTCCCTATCTTAAACATTGTTATTGTTGTTAAATCTTAAGCCTTCTTAATTTTGTGAAGACAAAAAGTGGAAGCCTAAGGAACACATGTATATGTGAAAATAAAAAAGTAAAAAATAAAAAAATAAGGGGTGGCGCCTGTGGCTCAAAGGAGTAGGGTGCCGGCCCCATATGCCGGAGGTGGAGGATTCAAATCCAGCCCCGGCCATAAATTGCAAAAAAAAAAAAAAAAAAAAAAAAAAAAAAAATAAATAAATAAATAAATATAATAATAAAATAAAATAATAAAAAATAGTATCTATTATTTTTAGAAAACTAGAAGGAAAATACTTTAAAAATACCCTCTGGAAGGCTGGGTACAATGGCTCACACCTGTAATCCTAGCACTCTGAGAGGCTGAGGCAGGTGGATTGCCTGAGCTCACAGGTTTGAGACCAGCCTGAGCCAGAGCAAGTCCTCCTCTCTAAAAATAGGTGGGCATTGTGGTGGTGCCCATAGTCTCAGCTACTTGGGAGGCTGAGGCAAGAGAATAGCTTGAGCCCAAGAGGTTGAGGTTGCTATGAGCTATGACTTCAAGGCACTCTACCAAGGGTGACAAAGTGAGACTCTGTCTCAAAAAAAAAAAAAAAAGTACCCTCTGGAGAAAAATGTGATAGAGGATGTCATACCAAAGAAGTATCAAATAGTAATCATTCTTGAATTTCAGGATGCCTAAGAGTCTCATAAGGGAATTGTTTAAAATGATTATTTCTAGGGCATATTGCCAGAGTTTTTGATTTCATCAGGGTAAGACCTAAGGGATTCCAAGTATGGCATGGACTACACTAGACAAAACAGTGGAAACAAATCTTACGTTCTTTGTCTTTCATGTTCTTAGAATTAGACAGATAGTTGCCAGTTTTCTCTTTGTGCAAATAAAGACAGGTGCATATAATTTAGTTTCAGAAAGTGAGAGGAAGATAAATATGAATTCTAAGTCATAAAACCCTGTTCCACATTTGTCTAAGCTCTTTGCCCTTTTTAGGTTAGCTTACAAGGAAATGACAACCACAGTGAACTTGAAAGTCAACAAAAATGTGCAGGTGTGCCCCCACTTAATGGGTGTAATGTAAGGGTATGTGGCATACCTCTTAGGTGTGGGGCACAACTACAAGAGGCACTCTACCTAACAAATGCAAACATTGTAATCTAGTTGTTTGTACCCTCACATTAATCTGAAATTAAAAAAAAAAAAAAGCATAGGAGCAAACACTCTCCTCTAAGTCAGCGGTTCTCTTCAACTTTATTACACATACAAAGCATCTTGTGTGCTTATTAAAACCACAGATTCTCAAATCCTACCACCAAAGATTCTGATTTGGTAGGTCTAGAAGAAGTGCTAAAAAATCTGTATTTTAAAAGTAATTCTGATTTCTATGATTCTGGTTCTGTACTTTGAGAAACATTGAGTGCGTGTACATGTGTACTAAGAATATTCAGTGTTCTTAATGCTAATGTTTGTTGTCACTTGCGTTATCACTTATCATATCCACATCAGTATCTTTATTTACCTATATATTTACTTTAGAAGAAAATAGCATTATTGGTTAAAGAAAAGAAAATTGGATCTCAAAAAACCAAAAAAGTAGTTCAATTCAGATCCTAATGAAGGCAGGTGTCTACTTTCACTTTTTCTAAAACTAATACTAACTTCAACTATTCTCTCAGGGCATTATTTTATATCTCTATAATGATTTTTTTGATTTAATTTTTTTTTCATTTGCCTCTCATTATTTACTTTCTTTAAAAAATAAGAGTGACATAAAACACTCTTACAAAGATTAATGGAAAGTATTATAAAAAAGTAATTCCTGGCTTTTACATAAATATACTTCATATTACATATATTTAGTAAGGTAGATTAACAGAGGGTACTATTTAGTTTCCTTAATGTCTTAGAGACTTTAAAATGAGAAGTGCATATACTTTGTTTGTTTTTGTATGTCTGATTTGGCAAGTTATTTTTGCTACTTTCATTTATATATGTGTGTTTGTGTGTGTGTGTGGGGTATGTGTGTTTGTGTGTCTTATCAGCTTCTTTCAGAAATTAGATTTTTAATTTTCATAAATACCTAAATTATTTTTTCATAGTTAAATCTGTCACACACATACACACACACAGTAGAACCTTTGTAAGTTGACCACTCCAAGAGACTGTAACAAATTAGTCAACATATGGAGGTGGTCAACATGAAGATCTAGGTCTCCTATACTAATACATACATATGGTACATGTCTGGACTATGAAAATGAGGTGAATTTAAGGAGACCCTCAATGTAGGAAGGTGGTCAACTCTGGAAGTTCTACTGTGTATGTGTGTGTACCACCTCCTTGCATAAGTACATATGTGTGTATATGTACACACATACATATACACATATACATACAGATTCATATGTATATCTCACTTTTGGCTTTTTTCTTTAAAGTTAAAAAAATCCACGACATTATAGACATCTACACAGCTTGATTCTTCCCCAGTGGTTTCCTATTTGCATGTTGAAGAACTATTATATTTTAGACAAACAGCAGGTCAGTAGGCATTTTATATAAATCTCATATTTGCAATTTCCATTAATATTACATATCATATGACAGATGGAGAAATGGGGTTTAGCTATATTAACTGATGTGCTCAACATCATTTACCGTAAATTGCCTCGCAATTTAACATTTTTAAATATTCTTTTGTCTATAAAATATTAAGGTGTGTGAGAAAATCATTTATAATGAACATCTTTATAGAAATATATTTCTTATTTTATTATGAAATGTATTTTCATCAGAATACTGTTTCCTTTGAGTGGAAGTCACTGTAGTGGCAGCCTACAGTAATGTTTATTAGTCTTATCCCTTGAATCAGGGTGCATATATTTCCTTCCTAGAAGGATACTAATAATAATTTTCTCTTAATACTTTTCCACGTTGAGCTCAAAGTACTCCGGAATAAATTATGACACTAAATCCTGCCATCAACCCATGCAAAAGAGAAAGCATTTTAATGCATATATAATTTGTATCGCTACTTGAAATGCCGCACTAGGTTTCTAGTCACCCCAGACTGAGTGATTCTTATTTTTGAGTAAAATCCAGTTTATGTTTCTGTACTAAAGGGCCCCATCATCAAGTGAAGATTGTTGGGGATCACATTACATTATCTGCTATCTTTTTCAGAGCAGGAATTTTTATACGGGATAAAATGTTTTTTGTTTTCCTTTAATAGAGTATGGAAATGTTCATGAGTTAAAGTCCAAATCTTTAAATGAGATCACTAGCCTGCATTTACCATGCTAATTATCTTTTCTCATAAAACAATACAGGTTTTTCTCTATGGCTGCTGCCTTTTTAATGAGGTATTGATGTGATTCTGATTGAACAATACAATAGTACTAAAATCTGGTTAAGTAGAGGTCCATATCAGATAATTCAGTGCAACTGAATGCCATTTTCTATTAGAGAATTTATGCTTTCCCCTTGAATATTCTATCTTTCCTAAGTCGGGCTATATTAAAAATGCAGATACAAAAAGGATAACTGTGGATAATTTTATAACATACTAGATATGGGCCAGGCATTGAAAAAAGTAAGTCAATTAGGAATTATGTTTCTTATCTGCTCCTTTCAGAAATTAGATTTTTAATTTGCATAAGCATTCTTAAGATTATTTACCAGAATATCTAAATTATTTTTCATAGTTAAATCTATAACATATAAAAGCTATAGTATGTGTATTTGTTTATATTTGATGAAACATTATAATGAAATCTAAAATTAATCTTTATATATTGTATGCAATACAATGATGCATTATTCATTAGCACTCAGGTCACTATGAAAATGTTCTTTATTGCATTTTAAAGTTAACATTTTGTTCTTAAAATGTATTACTGGAGAAAATATTTAAATAATAAGTCTTAACTTAATGATTTTGTATTTACCTTTTCTTTTCAGGAATTTGAGGCACTGTGTTAATTTACCATCAGCCATAAGTATAGTCTTAAATTTGACCATAAAGTATGAAAAGAATTTAGGGAGTGGGTTAGTCCAAAACAATGAAATTTATATTTATCGCTAATACAAATAAGGGAGCAGTTGTAACATACATTTATTCCAATTTTGAGATAAAATTTGGGAGGCTTTTTGGTGAAGGTAGATAGATCAGAAGTGATATTTTTCCCTATAAAAATGAAATTAGTAAATGTGGGTAAATGCTGATGTTGCTCCTCGGCCCTAATTTGCTAACAGACACTTTGTACTGTAGGCCATTTGATAAATTACCGTGGACTTTAGCCACTGTATTTCCTATGAAAATCAAATGTTAATAGAAATTGTTCTCTTTGATAGTTGAACAAATTTTGGCCTGAGCTATGTTCAGTGGGGATCTCCCCACTATCTATGTAATGTTTCGGAACGGTCTCAGGAATCTCTGACAAGAACTCTCTCCTTGTACTTATCTAAGTTATCGTGACAGTGAATCTTATGTGTCAACTTGACTGGGATAAAGGATCCCTAGACAGCTGGTAAAACATGATTTCTGTGAGTGTCTGTGAGAATGTTTTGGGGTAAAAAATTAGGTTTGAATCAGTAGACTAAGTAAAAAGGATATACCCTCACCAAAGTGGGCAGGCATCATCTAATCCATCTATTGAGGGTCTGAATAGAACAAAAAAGCAGAGGAAGGGCCGATTCTCTCTCTTCTTTGAGTTGGACCATCCTTCTTCTGCACATGGGCACTCTAGCTCCTGTTTCTCTGGTTTCCTATTAAGAGACACATAGAGAGCAAAAGGTTCTCAGGCCTTTGGTGTTGGAATTGAATTACATCATCACTCTTCTGATTATCCAGCTGGTTGATGGCATATCATGGAACTTTTAGGTTTCCATAGCCTCATGAGCCAATACCCATCATTAATGTCCTCTTATACATATTATATACATTATTATCTTCTTGCTTCTATTATTATTATTTATATTTAAATTGACATAGTAACTATATATATTTATGTGATACATACTGATAATTCAATACATATAATGTATAGTGATCAGATCAGTGTAATTATCATATCATCATATCACATATTTACCATTTATTTGTGTTGGGAACATTCAATATTCTCCTACTAGCTATTAAAAGTTATATAATTTATTACTGTAAACTGTAGTTACCTTACACTGCCATAGAATACTGGAACTTTTCTCTCCTTTCTAGCTATAATTTTGTATCCCTGCTGTTGGAAAGTCATTGTCATTTAAGGGTCAGTTCTATGTATAGGACATCCATTTTTCTATGCTTTTTAAATAAGTTCCACAGTTTCACTACCAGTTAACTCATTGTAATCTTCAAAAAAAGTATCCTTCCTAGTGTTTATTTGAGTTTCTATAAAAGTCAATTCACACGATTCATCAATTTTGGAGAAGTACCAGACATTATTTCTATCAATATTAACTGTTCTCTTTTATCTCTCTCTGAAAAGTTTTCTCTCTAACTTATATTTCTGTTAAACTTCTATACGTTTTATCTCTTTGATGAAACACTTTGTTGCTTTGTTCCTGGAAACACACAATGTGAACACTAATTTAGAATCAATTAAAATAGAATTTCAAATTGAGTTATTTTGAACTATATAACTATATGTATTGTTACAGCTTCAAACTTGTTTACCCATAGGATTCTGTCCAGAAAGTCTTAGAGGGAACTTTTTTTCCTCTTCCTTTTTCCCCATTATCTTCCTTATGAGAATAATTCTTTCTAACCTAGTTCATTTGCAAAAGGTATTAACCTTTGTGGAACTTATATGAAGTTTAATAGTGGTTTCAAAGGTAATTTATTTGCTGAGGTTCTAGGTTTTGCTTCATATCTCTCAATCACTTGGGTCATTATATTATAAAGTCTAGGTCAATAGCCTTCAGAAGATACCTACAGGGAAAATGCTTGCTCCAGAATTTTATACAGTAAGCACATGCAGATTATAATTTTATTATAGTTTCTGACCTCTGAAGAATTTACTTGTTTCTCACCAGCTAAGCTAAGAATTAAAAAGGAGATTTCAAAAATACGCCAAAAATATGCTATCATTTTGGCATGTATTTATCTGGTATTTGCCATTTATATTGCCTTATTATATACATTTTAAAATTTATTTTGAGATACGGACCTATTATTCTATATGAACCCATTTAAAATTATTTTTAAAACATTGAATAATTGTATTTACTGAAAACATAAAGTCTCTTCTTCATATTTTCAGAAACCATAAAATATAAACTATACAATCATTAAAGTATGGGTAAAAATCGTCAAAGTAGAAAGAAGATTATCTTACTAAAAATAGACACAGATAATACTTTATTGAACTTAATAGAATCCGACTATGGTATGGCTGCCAGTGGGCAATAGGCATACAGAAATATCACAAGGAATATTCACAAACTCTTCTTGGCATTTAGCATGAAAAGCTGCATGTCACATGGGTCTTTATAGGATGATACACTTTGGAAAAAATTACAGACAATTGCCTCCAATAACCTTATAAAATGGCCGAAACAGTGCTTGCATGTCTAGTTCTAATTTTTATTCTCAATTTACATCCTATAATTTGAAATTAACATTCATTGAGTGTATTAATATAAGAAATTAATGCAACTTTGAAAAGGGCTGAAGCATTCTGATAATTTTCTTTAAAATTAGGAAAAAGCCTAGTATGGATATTATGCAAAAGATTTCCCATGTTATTTTGATTATTCCTCACCCGCCACCCCCACCCCCAGAAGATTTAAGTGAAAAAAGTATTCATTTAGTTTTTGACAATAAAATCAAGAAGTTTGAGTAGTTATACGTAGTTTAATGTGCACTTTGGTGATGACTTTTAAACATGTTACTATAAAGACTACGTATTGTAAACCTTCTATGGTTTTTACATATGAATGACAGGAGAAAGTTAAGCCTAACTGAAGCAATTTTGGAATAAGCAAGGAAAATAGCACTGGGAAAATTTATTATGGCTCACAAAATATGCCATTGTAAAACTGAATCAACTTTAACAAGAATTTATGTAGTTCTACATGTTAATTTCCTTATACTTCTATTTCATTCTTTCATTCTTTTTTATGGCTGAGCAATACTGTGTCTTAGACATACACACCCCCCACACACATTTTTTTTTAACCACTCATCAATTGAAGGATACTTAGGTTGATTTAACATCTTTGCAATTGTGAATTATGCTGTGATAAACATTCAAGTGCAGGAGTCTTCTTCATAAAATTATTTAATTTACTCTGTGTAGATATCCAGCACTGGGATTGCTGGATTGAATGGTAGGTCTATGTTTATTTCTTTGAGGAATCTTCATACTGTTTTCCAAAAAGGTTGTACTAATTGCATTCCCATTGCCAATGTATACCTTTCTTCCTGCTTGTGTGCTGGCCTGTATAGTTTTTAACTTTTTAATGATGGACTTTCTGACAGGGATAAGGTAGTATATTGTTGTAGTTTTTATTTTCATTTCACTGATGACTAGTGATATTGAGCAGTTTTTCGTGATTGTTGACTATTTTCCTATCTTCTTTCAAAAAATATCTGTTCATGTAATTTGCCCATGTTTTGATGGGATTATTTCTTGATGATTGAGTTTTTTGTAGATTCAGTCTTACATTGGGTTTTCTCCCATGCTGTAGGTTTTCTATTTACTCTGTTGATTATTCCATATGTTATGCAGAATTTTACAAATATGATGAAGTTCCATTTATTTTTTATTTATTTTTTGAGACAGAGTCTCATTATGTCGCCCTTAGTAGATTGTTGTGATGTCACAGCTCACAGCAACCTCAAACTCCGGGGCTCAAGCTATTCTCTTGCCTCAGCCTTCCAAGTAGCTGGGAGTACAGGTGTCTGCCACAATGCCCAGCTATTTTTTTTCTTAGACAGTTATCATAGTTGTTTAGCTGGTCTGGGCCAGGTTTGAACCCACCAACCTTGGTACATGTGGCTGGTGCCATAACCACTGTGCTATTGGCACTGAGCCAATATTTATTTCTTTATTTATTTTTGAGATAGAGTCTCACTATATTTCCCTAGGTAGCATGCCATGGCATCATAGCTCACAGAAAATTCAGACTCTTGGGCTTAAGTGATTCTCTTGCCTCAGCCTCCCGAGTGGCTGGCACTACTGACACTCGCCACAATGCCTGGCTATTTTTTTGTTGTAGTTGTCATAGTGTTTGGCATGCCCAGGCCGGGTTCGAACATGCCAGTCCTGGCGTATATGGCCAGTGCCCTCACCACTGAGCTACAGGTGTCGAGCCCCATTTATTTATTTTTGTTGTTGCTATATCTTAGCCATAAATTCTTTGCATAGGCCAATCTATAAAAAAGGATTTTCTATGTTTTCTTTTATATATTTTTTATTTCATGTCTTAAATTTATGTATTTAATCCATCTTGAATTAATTTTCATAAATGGTGAGAGAAAAGGTCCTATTTCATTTTTCTATATGTGGCTATCTAATTTTCCCAGAACCATTTATTGAATAGAGTTTCCTTTTCCCAGGGTATGTTGTTAACTCCTTTGTTGCAGATCAGTTTGTTGTAGGTAGATGCTTTTCTTTCTGGGTTCTCTATTTGTTGCATTAGTCTATGTCTGTACTTTTATACCAGTACTATACTGTTTTTGTTACTATAGATTTGTAGTACAATTTGAAGTCAGGTAATATTATGCTTCTCTAGATTTATTCTTTTTATTTAAGGTTGTTTTAGCTATTCAGGCTCTTTTTTCATTCCAAATGGTGATTAGGATTATTTTTCTAGATCCATAAATATGAATCTAGTATTTTGATGGTGATTGTGTTGAATCTGTAAGTCACTGTTAATAGTATGGACATTTTAATGATATTGATCCTACTAATCCATGAGCAGGGGATATTTTTCTATTTGGGTCATATGTGATTTATTTCATTATTATTTGTAGTTCTTATAGAGATCTTTCACCTCCTTGGTTAAGTACATTGCTAGGTATTTTATTTTCCTTCTAGCTATTTAGAATGATATTGAGTTCTTCATTCTACCTTCCACTTTACTGTTACATGGCAGTGTTACTGATTTGTGTGCACTGATTTTGTAACCTGAGACTTTGCTAAATTTATTTATCAATTCCAGACATCTTTTGGTGAAGCTTTTAGGGTTTTCTAGATATAAAATCATATCCTCAACAAACGGGGAGAGTTTGACCTATTCTTTCTTGACTTGGATGCCCTTTATTTCTTTCTTTCCTAATTCTTCTGGCTAGAACTTCTATTACTACATTGAACAGAAGTGGTAACAATGGGGCCCTTGTCTTGTTCCAGATCTTAGGAGGAATACTTTCAGCTTTTCCCAATTCAGTATGATGTTGGCTGTGGATTTGTCATAGGTACTTTTTCTAATTTTGAGGTATGTTTTTTCTTTCCCAGCTTCAAAAATATTAGTTGTATTTACTAAGTGGGTGATATATATATATATATATATTTTAATTTTTACATTTATGTATACTCCATATATACTTTTGTATGTGCTTTTCATGAATTTTTATAAGTAATAATTGTATGACTAATAAATGGCACAGAAATAGAAGAAATTTTAAAGGGTAGGTTTACAAGAGAGGGTTTTCTGGGAAGGTACTATTTATTCAGCTAGCCAAAGAAATAATTAGAATGCTGTAGCTATAATTGATTTGGAATTGAAGATGGAGTATGAAACTGCAATTATTTGTTGTTCCCAGAGCCTTCATAAATGAAAAGTTGGAAAGGTCATCTTTCAGATGTGAGAAATTTATTTGGCAGGGCAAAAACTCTGAGAATTATGTATATTAGTTATACTCTTAAAAAGAAATAATATTCGTAGTGATAATAATAGCTACAATTTACATCTATTATGAGTTAAGTAAAGTTGACTACTCTTCAACTCTTCTCAAAGCCTGTGCATAGAAAATTGATAATCAAGGGAGATGTTCAATAAACTTTTATTGATGTTGCTGGTATTGATATTATTATTATTATTATTATTACTGTACTACATTGTAGTAGGCTGATTTATGTTCTGACTGAAGATACCCAGCAATGACACCAGAACCTCTGAATGTATTACCTTATACAGCATAGAGAACTTTGCAGAGATGATCAAACTAAGGACCTTTAAATGGTGAGATCATTCTGTATTATCTAGATGGCCCCAAGTAATCAAATGGTTCTTATAAAAGGAATGCATAAGGATTCAGAATAAGCAAAAGACATGGCAACTGAACTGGAAGCTGAAGTGAGGTGCTTTGTAGATCCATGAACACAGGCGACGCAGGCAAGCTGGAAAAGACAAAGGAATGAGATCTCCCTAAAAACCTCCAGAAGGAAGACAGCTTTGCTGAAACCTTGATTTCAGTCTTCTGACCTCTAGAAATGTACAAAAGAAATATATGTGCTTCTTTGTACCACTAAATTTGTGATAATTTGTTACAGTGACAACTGGAAACTAATATATCAAATAGTGGCACTCTACTTGATCTCTCTAAATTGAAATTCAGATTCCCCATATTATGTAAGATGAAGAATCAGAGATTAGGCTGCATTAAGGAACATGTTCAGCTTCTGTTATGTAGTGAGTGGCAAACCTGAGATTTGGGTCAAAGCTCTTCTTCTGTAGCCTGTACACTGTCAGCTCTAAAGCCCCCAGTCCAGTGCAGTGGCCCTGGCACTACACCATGAAGTTTTTTAACAGCTTGGAAAAGAACCAGACTCCTTTTTGGCCTTGGATTCCTATTCAACAAAATGAGTAAATAACAGTACTTAACCCATATTGTTGTTATGGGAAGAAAATGAAATAACCTAAGTATTTAGCAATGTATCTTCATAGCCATGGATATAGCCAATCTACCCTCTTCTATTATCTCTGCATTCTTATGGCTCCGTCATCCACCTTATATTTTCTGCATATCATCTTCCCTCATAACCTCCCATTAGACACCTCATCATCTGTGACTTCCCTTCTGTTACAGACATATACTGGGATTCTAATTGTTCACATATAGAATTCTTCATTTGGCTTCCAAATAAGGTCAGCCATCTCATTTGTATGGTTACCTGTCTTCCTCTCCTCCTATTACAACCAGTATTTGGTATTTCTTCAGGTCTTACCTTCCCCTAGTTATTGTTTGAAGAATTCTAAAAACTATTGATTCAAAGAGAAATAATTTGCTTTTAAATGTTAGCTGTAGCTTCTCATTGCCTTGATGCTGTTGCTGAAGAGAGGCATGGGTGCCTACTTACTCTGCAGTGAGGCTGTTGCTGGTTCAGGTTCCATCACTGGTCACAGGTGCCTGTGGGCTTCCTCTGCAAGGTTGTAGCTTCCCTGCCTCCTGTCATAATGCTTAGACATTGTTTCATAGAACTGTACGAACAGAATATAGGTGTAAGTTCTGAATGCTTACAATCTTAATCATTGTCTTTTTCTAGAACCAATTAACCCCAACTCTTCTATTTAAGTTCTGAGCCCAAATCAACAGCTCAGTTATATATCCCCCAATTAGTGATGAGTTTCATTTGGGGCTACCCCATCTTGGTCCTGCGTGACAAAGCTTCTGAAATATGATCAGTGTGAGAAGAGATCAGTACTTTATTCGTAAGATATTGAAAGTTTTATTCTTAGAAAGCCTGGGTTCTTTGCATATTATATCTTTGACAGTTTTTTTTTCCTCAACACCCCCCAAAAGGAAGAAATATGCAAAAGAGTAGTTGGATAAGCCACATACATGGTCCTATCAAAACTTCCTGAGGACAATAGTTACCTAGTTACTTTTAACAACTTCCCATAATAAGAAAAGTCTTTTCCAAGGCTACATATATATCCAAATATGGACAAGAAATAGTTGACATGGTTTCTAAAACTGTTTCACTTTGTCACTGCATCAGACAGCTGACTTCAAAGCTGACTCTTCTTTTTCTGTGCCATATTCTTCACTCACGCCTCTACCCCCTTTCACCTGAGATATCACCTCAGCTCCCAGCCAATCTTCCTGCCTCCAGACTCTCCCTTTTTTAGTCTGTCCACAACTTTAAAAAAATTTTTTCAAAACAAATATAATGGATTTTTTACTCTTGGTCAAAAAGCCTTTACTCATGGGGACTAATTTCAACCTATTTCAGTCAATTCAGTCTGACGTCTTCTAGAAATGGTTTGCAGCCCAACTTTCCAGTCTTAGTTCCCAGTTCTGCCACCTTCAGATTCCCAAATCTACTTCACTGTACATAAAATTTGTTTGTTCAAAGTATGGATATTCTCACAAAAATCTATTTTTAAGAAGAAAAAAATGCCAGTGTTAATTCTTGCTTTCTACATTGCTAGGTTAGATATTTTATGAGATATAATTTAGCATGTGGCTTTCATATGTAGATGTTAAATACATTCAGGATGAAAAGATTGTTTTATACAACAAAAGGTATTGTGAACTAGTGTTTCTTAAAATTCAGACTTAGTGAATAGTACAATGAAACAATAAACTTGTTTTCTAAGGCTATATTTAACTTGTCAAGTTGAAAGTTTCAGTTTCTTTTGAGATCATAATGAGATATACATTAAAAAATTACATTTTGGAGCAGAAAGACTGATTGGCACATTTGCTATAGAGGATTGAATATGTTTATTTATATGATATAGCTACAAGATAATCTGTGAAGGAATAAAGGTATATTCTAAATAGATTTACTATGCCATGGAAGGTAATTTAGGAAATTACCCAAAATGCCTTCCTTGTTGAGCTTTTTATTCACCTAGTTAACAATATGCAAATTTAAATATAAATGGTTTATATATTCTTCAATAGAAAAGGAATTAATCCAAATTAATTCACTAAAAAAAAGTTAAAATAAAAACCACATATCTTCAGCTCTTATAAATCACTGATATTTTACAGAAGTTCTAATTATTAATATCTCAGACAGAAAAATTTATTTTCCTATAAAATTTAAGTTATTTCAGTATTAGTATATTTAATATTTAAATAAGAAAGATTGATAAAGTAATTCATGCTAATATTAGTAAATGTGTAGTAAAAACAAAAAGTAATACATTGTTTCATGCTGACCAGGCTTACTTGGAATAGTAAGTAGCGAAATATAGGTAATGATTATTTTCATTGTCCATAGGAATCAGACAAAAAAGTATCATTTAAAATGGCAAATTTAGATATGTCCCACTCTATTTTAACTTTTTTTTTTTTTTTTTTGAATTTATTTATTTTTTTATTGTGGAGAAGGGGCAGGGAAAGAAGGCGGGGGAAGAGGTGAGTGACAGGGTCGGGCCAGTGGCATGGTACCACATTGGCTGTATCTAGGTAGAGGCAGTTT
>CAUYPK010125692.1:0-19536 GCA_963574355.1 Loris lydekkerianus
TTCATTTATGATATTCTGTAGTATGGCTTCCATTTCTCTGGGGCATTGTTTTTCCCCTTCTGGGATTCCTATAACTTGTATGTTGGAACACTTTATGAAGTCCCATGGCGTGGATGTGGAGGAAAGGGCTCACTTCTACACTGCTGGTGGGAATGCCCACTAATATGTTTCTTCTGGAATGATGTTTGGAGAATACTTAGAGACCTAAAAATAGACCTGCCATTCGATCCTATAATTCCTTTACTAGGTTTATACACAGAAGACCAAAAGTCACAATATAACAAAGATATCTGTACCAGAATGTTTATTGCAGCCCAATTTGTAATTGCTAAGTCATGGAAGAAGCACAAGTGCCCATTGACCTACGAATGGACTAGCAAATAGTGGTACATGTATACCATGGAATATTATGCAGCCTTAAAGAAAGATGGAGACTTTACCTCTTTCATGTTTACATGGTTGGAGCCGGAACATATTCTTCTTAGCAAAGTATTTCAGGAATGGAAGAAAAAGTATCCAATGTACTCAGCCCTACTATGAAGCTATATTGTGGCTTTCAGATGAAGGCTATAACCCAACTATAGCACAAGACTATGGGGAAAGGGCCAAGGAAGGGGATGGGAGGGGGAGGTTTTGGTGGAGGGAGAGTAATGGGTGGAGCCATATCTATGGTGCATCTTAGAATGGGTACAGGCGATTGCAGTAATGTACACAGCTATGATTCAACAATAAAAAACAAAGTCCCATAATTCTGACAGTGAACGTTCTGCTTTCTCTCTCTTCTTTTTTGCCTCTTTAACTATCTGAGTTATCTCAAGAACTTTTGTCCTGTACCTCTAAAATTCTTTCTTCTGTATTGTCTAACCTATTGCTGATAGTTTCCATTGCATCTTTAAGTTTCCTAATTGACTGCTTCAGTTCCTTCAGCTCTGCTATATCTTTTCTATAGTCTTCATATGGTTCATCTCTTATTTGATTCTGTTTTTGGATTTCCTTTTGGTTATTTTTTACTTTATTAGCAGTCTCCTTCATTGTTTCCATCATTTCATTCATTGTTTTCATCATGTGTATGCTAGATTCCCTTTCTGTCATTCCTAACATTTCTTTATAGGTGGAGTCCTCTGTAGTAGCTACCTCATGGTCCCTTAGAGGGGTTTCTCTGGACTAGTTCTTCATGTTGCTTGAAGTTTTCTGCTGATTCTTCCTCATGAGTGATTTCTTTTATCTGTTTCCTTGCCTAATTTTCTTTTCACTTCCTCTTGCTTTTTAAGTTCCTGTGCCTGTGGACTAAGGTTTCGATGAGTTCTTTTGGTACAGGATCAGAAGGATGAGAAGGTTAAAGAGCAAGAAGGGATAAAAGAAGGAAAAGTAAAGAAAGAAAGAAAGAAAGAAAAGAAAACGGAGAAAGGAGAGGGGGTGGATAAAAGGGAATATTGACAAAAAGAAGAGAGGCACAGAAAGAGGGAGACAGAGCAATATAGGTGTATAGTAGGGTACTTTGACATAACCTTAAAAAAAACCCCAACCTCTGGGGGTGCCCGGTTGGGTGGTTCCCTTGAGGTTACCAGCTCTTTGCTAACGTGAACAGACCCAGTATCCCACCTCTACCAAGTATAGAGGAAAGACAAAAATGCTATAAATCAAACCAAAACAAACAAACATAATACTTGACAGGATAAAATTGGGTGAAAAACCAAATAATAGGGGTTGAAACACTAGCAAAAATGAAGTTTTAATTATTGAAAAAGGCAGCCATGGAAAATTGTATTTAAACTAGAAAAATGGAGAAAGAAAAGAAAGAAAAGAAAAAATCTGTACAGAAAAGGTTGAAATTAAATAAAACAACAACAACAAAATAAAAAACAAAAAACTAACCAACCACAAAGAAAGCAGTATATATATCTTGTTGAATATTGTCTGGGCAACAGGTGGTCTGGGCAACAGGGATATGAGATGTTAATCGCAATGCTGATATGACTGGAGGACTCTGCTGATTTCTCAAACCCCACAGGGTGGAGACCCTAAATATCTCTTCAGCCCTCTTAGCCAAATTTCTGAACTTGGCTAAGCAGCTTTCCCAGGAAAGTGCTTGTCGCTGGGATCACTGCTGAAGTGGCTATCCACTTACCCAGTGTGCAAAACTGGTCTCACCCTGCCCCTGAGGGTTAAGGCTGTAAGGCAGCTCAGTTCCTGCCTTTAGGCTGCTCAATCACTAGATTACGAGATCCACCCTATCCTTGCTCTACGACCCTGACGGCAGCGCTTGCTGGGGCAGTTCTCTCACAGTGTTCCCTGTGGCCCACGGCCAAACACTATTAGCTCTGTCAGGCTCAGCAGCTCAGTCTGGGGCCCTAGACAACACCCAAAGTTCTCCACACTCCTGCTCAAGCTTTCCCCAAGGCAGTTCAACTGAGTGCCAAGTCCAAAAACAACAAAACAGTTCACAGGTAAGGTCTTTCCATTTTGCATTCTCTTTGTTGCTGTACTTACAGCTGCTGGCAGGATTAGACTGATCAGACACACGCAACCACTTGCCAGTTTTCCACTGTTTTTGTCATTCTCTTGGGGTCCAGAAGTCTATTGCTGACTCCCTGTGTCCTCAAAGGGATGATTATAGGCAGATCCCACCAGCCAGAGATGCCTGGAGTCTTATCTCCCCAGACTAACCATGCCTAGTTGCAGGGAAGCTGTTACTCGGCTGCCATCTTCCTTTTTAAAACCATGCCTAGTTGCAGGGAAGCTGTTACTCGGCTGCCATCTTCCTTTTTACTGCAGCTCAATTCTTATTTGCTCAGTTGTGGAAGCAACCCAAATGCCCATCACCCCAAGAATGGATTAACAAACTGTGTTATATGTATACCAGGAAGTACTATTCAGTCATAAAAGAAGATGGAGACTTTGCATCTTTTATGTTTACCTGTATGGAGTTGAAACACAGTCTTCTTAGTAAAGTATCTCAAGGATGGAAGAAAAAAATATCCAGTTCTCTTAAAAGTAATATGCATGTGTGAATTTTGTACTAAAGTTTTCAGTACAATAGTCTTTGCCTGCGAGTAACACCCAGGACCTGCATCTTTTGTTTGGGTATTGCTAGGTTTATTTCCTATTAAATATTAATATCATGGCTTGGTGCCCATAGCACACAGTGGTTACAGTGCCAACCACATACACTGAGGCTGGTGGGTTCGAACCTGGCCTGGGCCAGCTAAACAACAGTGATGACAACCTCAATAAATAATAACCAGGCATTGTGGCGGGTGCCTATAGTCCCAGCTACTTGGGAGACTGAGGCAAGAGAATTGCTTAAGCCCAAGAGTGTGAGGTTGCTGTGAACTGTGATACCATGGCACCCTACTAAGGGTGATATAGTTAGACACTGTCTTAAAAAACAAACAAACAAAACCAACTAATATCCTTGGGGAAAGATTCTTTTTGAGTGATATCCAATAAGAAAATTGTCAGAAAGTACTTGCCACAAATGTGAATATTTCAAATAAAGTAAGGAGCAGCTCTAAAAAATAATTACTGGACTGGGTGGCACCTGTGGCTCAAAAGGCCAGGGCACAGGTCCCATATGCTGGAGGTAGCAGGTTCAAACCCAGCCCCACCCAAAACTGCAAAAAAAAAAAAAAAAAAAAAAATACTGGACTTAGGTAGCCCATCTGTTGTTGCATATATCATATAATTTTCTGTAGACTGCATTCCTTTAAGTATCTGTGATGTTTATTGACAATTAGCTGTTCTATTTCCTAACAAGTGTTTTTGAATCAAATTCCTTTCCTGTGTAGGTTAAGAATAGATTTTTTTCATCTCCTTTTTCTTCTTTGCTGTGCAAAATTAGTAATCAATTAGAGGGATATATTTTTTAATGGTTGCCTTAGTTTCTTAATGACTACAGTTATAAAGTATTTTTTTTTTTTACTAGTCTCAAATCCTTAAATTTGTGAAGATGTAAGTACTGTATAATAACTGTTGCCTCAGATTGCTGTATTTAGGTAACAGTGTCTGTAAAAATAGATAGCTAAGGAGGCATTTTACTACAGTAATTTATCTTTTTTTTAGGGTGTTAGGGACTCTTTTATTATTTAATGATTCGTGGGAAGTGTTCATTTTATGTACATAGAAGGAAGACAGTGTCATTTTGTTGTTATGTGAAAGAAGACAGTGTCATTTTGTTGTTATGTAAGCACAACTTCTACTTGATAAGGAACTAATGTATACGTCTTTACATTTATGGAATGTAGGATGTACTTGTATAATAGCACATTCTCTCAATCAGTGTTTGCATGTATGTACACAAACAGATACCCATAGACTCCACTCCTGGAAACAGGAGAAATCTACTTAATTCTAAGGATGGCTTAGCTAACAAGCAACTATTCTACTGATAATATGAAACAGTGTCTAGCTTTTGAGACCCAGTGGATGGAAAACTCTCCCTCTTGTGTCTTCAGAGGATGCCAAGATCACCAGGCCATGGTGCCAAATGCCTGCAGAAGTTGGGGAGCTCAGACAGACCAGCAGATTCAAGCAGATATAAAGTGAGAGTTGGAGGAGGCAGGGCTCTTTTGAGGACTTTGTAAGACCTAAGCATCCTGACCTTGAGAAGCTCCATCACAGTCATATTGAACAGGTGAAATGCACTCGGGCTCTGTACTCAATGTGATTGGCAGGGAGATCCATAATAGGTGAATAGCAGACAGTACACTGACACAGTTAGGTAAGTGGACAGTATGAGAATATTCTGGGTCCTGTGAAGTCTCAAGACTTAGAGCAACGAGAGTTTTATTTCTCACTCCTGTTACATATTTAGTGCAGAATGGTTGAGTCTGCCTGCTCAGAGACCAGACTCATGGAAATGTGAACATCTGGGAGTTGTGCCACCCGGCTCAAAAGGGCTTCAGTAGCGAAGGGGCTTGGTTATTTCCACATAGCCAGTGGAAGCACAGTGGTCACACAGCATCATTGGATACAGAGGCACTGGGAAGATATAGGGGTGCACGTGACAGGAGGGATGCAGATGTCCCTGCCACTTTCAATTAGACAACTGTACATTTCAGGGCATTTGCATTTCTCCAGCCAATATAGTGATTTTTCCCAACACAATCTTTTTTGAATGATTTTTTAAAAAACCCCTCATATGTAGAAAATTGAGTTAACCTCACAGTTTGACTGTTATTAACCCTGGCAAAGATTTTCTTGCTTTACTTTCCATTTTTCTTTATTTGTCATCTCCTGTGGGCACCTATTCTAGTGCATTTGATATTGAGTCTCAAATATGTATGAGGTCTGACAATTAAGTTTGAGAACTGATCCTAGAAAAAGTGCTACATACCTCATTGCCGAATATCACTATGGTCACCACTGAATCACTCTCTTTGGGAAGCTATGCACCAATAATAGTGCCTACTCCACCATTCAAATCAAGTTTGGAACTCTTTTTTCTGGAATGGCAATTAGAGCTGTCATAATATGGCACCAAAAACCCATGCAATAACAGTAATGAATGTCACTCAGCAAGACACTGCTACATGTTGGCATGAACACAGCTGTGAGACACTGATATACCAAGGTTATAAAACCTTACCAAGTTGTTTGTACAGTGCTACAAATATAAGCACATGGTGGCAGGTTTGTGAACTTAATTGTCAGACCTCTTATAATGACAGCTCTGATGGCCATTCCAAAAAAAGTGTTCTAAAATTGCTTTGAAGAATGGACTTGACTCTGACATCAGTGCATAGCTTCCCAAGGGGAGTGCTTCAAAGGTGACCATGGTAATATTCCTTTTTCTAGGATGAATTTCCACACTCAAGTGTCAGACTGCCTTATGTATCTTTGTTGAGAACTTGTTGCTTTGTAGGTGTGAGTTTTAGTGTAGTTAGCCAGTATTTACACTCTATTCTTGGTTCTATTTCTTTCCTCTAATTCTTTCAGGAAGTTTGTATTTTCAGGAAGATCTTTGCATGTTGCTATCTATTTAACTTCTGTTCAATTTTCTGTAGCATCCCTGTGCCATCTTTATGAGGTCCTGGTAGGATACTGAAAAGCTCATAGGTTCTACCCACTGTGCCCTAAGTCCCTGGTGAGTAAATGGCCTGGCTCTAGCCTGTAGGGAACAGAACATGAGATTTCCACATGTGATGGCTGTGCTGCCTTCAGCCCATCTGTGGGCTGGGGTCCAAGTGCAGATCTCAGGTGTAACCTGTGCCACCTGATGGCTTTGTCATAGAAACACTCATCCCTTGTAGAGCAAGCAGGTCTAGGTCCTCTGACTAGTGTTCCAAGGCCGTTTGGGGTGGTTGAAAGAGCTGATTGGCATCTCCCAGACCAGGTGGCATCAGACTCTTCTGGAGATCTGGGCACCACCTTATGTGGTGTGCAGGGGTTTTTATTAATTCCCCTGTTAGTTTTAGGTAATAGACATTTGAGAAAAGCAGTTGAGCTCCCCACAACTTATTCTTTTTACTTGGTTAGGATGTATTTCCTATAGACACAAGCCAAACAGTGGAACACCTTGCTTGTATGTAGGGAGGGAGAACCCAGCACTGAAGTTGGGGACAGTATCTGTGGGTTAGGGCTGGATGTTTCATGCTGGTAGTGTTTTATGTTTCATAAAAAACACAAGTGCAGATTAAAAAGGTAAAAGAATCAAAACAGACTGTCCTTTAATGGTGAAATGAAGGACTAAAAGGGAACAGGTTTGCATGTGTGTGCGTCATTTACTTAGGATCTGTATTAAAAACAGTTCACTTACACATTCCACACACAAATGCCAAGGCAGTTTAATTAGAAAGACGTCTCAGGGTCTATCACTGCCATGTGAAATTGTGTTGTGAACACATACCTAAACCACAGGACAACCTAAACTCAAGTTTGAACACTTTTAAGATCAGAGCCTTGAAGTTTTTATAGTTTGCAAGATGCCTCACCGTGAAGAATCCAGTCTATCACACGTGATGTTATGACGATGACCAGCTAGGGCAGGGACTAGAGGCAGAAGGCTAAAAAGAGGTCAGTGATTTTGGTCAATGTCTTGTAAGTTGAAAGTCAGATCAAAGGTGTTGAAACGAAATTCAAAACTGCTCTCGGACAGGTAAAAGCGGGATTATTGAGACATTCCTTTAACAGACTTCCCCAGGTCTCAGAGATGTGACAGCTCCCCCAATTAAGTCTTCCTTGGGGTTGTGGTCAGGTTTGGGACAACAGTGACAGGAAAGCTGAAGAAATCCCAGCAGCAGAACCCAGCCACCTCCAAACCTACCAGACTCAGCCCTTCATCCCTCAGGGGACAATACAGAGGCCTGGTGTCAGTAGAGATGATCATGCGCCTGCACATCCAGTGACACAGAAGTTACAACTTCACTCTGACAGCGTCCTCCTTGCCTGATGCTCCTGACAGCTCTATGGGGAATGTGCAGGCACAATCCCATTTCCTTTGTAAACAGGCTTATGGTGTGGTGCAGGGGTCAGTAAGCTTTATTTGTTTTTGTTTTGTCAATAGGTAGTAAATATGTCATATATATAATATAAAACATAACACAAACATAATTTTATATATCGTATGTAATATGCCATAAATATTTACTCTGTAGCTCTTTACAGAAAATAACCCATATATACAGGGTGTCCTCTTCAATTTAGATTTAAATTGCACATGAACTTTATGGACACCCTGTATTTGCTAATCACATATGGTCTCTATTACATATTCTCCTTATTCTTTTCCTCCTTCATTTCCTTCTTCTCTTCCTTCCCTTCTCTTCCTTCCCCTGCCCTTCCTCCTCCTCCTCCTCCCCTTTAAAAAGTGCTAAACACCGTCCTTAGCTGGGACCCCCACAGGGTGCTGTGCTTCCTGGTGAGTGCATTGCTGTTTTCAGCTGGTCGGTGACCGTACTGAGAACTGAAGTGAGGTCTCTTAGCTCACAATCCAGGGCTTGTCTTCTACTGAAACTAGAAATAGTAAACCAATAGACTGAAACTAGAAATAGGAAACCAATAGTTTTAAAGTGCATGCTCCTTAGAATGCAGAATATGAAGAAAACTGCCAGCATGTGTTCTAAAAGCACACACAGGCATTGCTTTGTCTTCCTTTCCCAGGTGACCTAGCAGAGGCTCTGGGCACGTGGTCACTGTCAGGCACCTGGGTCCACACTCACTGGCTTCAAATACCATGGTCTTTCTGTATAAAATATTGTTGTTCCTCATGATGGGCACACACAATCCTATTTGCATGTTTGGTTGGATGAAAGGTGTGAAAAGGACAGTGACCGTACACCCCTAATGAGCCTGCCCCTGAGTGAGTCATCTGTCTGTAATGCCTGCTGCTATCTGTTCTTCCTTGGGTGTCAGTGGCTGGACTTCCCTTTGGGGATACAGTTTTCTCTAACTCTCAGTGCTGCACTTCTGAGCAGAGTGGGCCCCACTCTAGGCTTCAGAGTTGGGTACATGACTGAGGATGAGGACTTACCCCCTCCAGGCCAGCGTGATGCAAGTGCAGGGCTCCTAGTGGAGCTTTTGGAAGTAAGCCTGGGTCAGAGACCTTGGAAAGGGAAGGCCTGCCTCTGGGAGGGGCGGACTCTTAGGCTGAATCCAGAGGGAGGACGGGGAGGGAGAGAGAGTGGGGGATTAGGAGGCACTGGAGAGAGGGAGAGAGGAAGATTGGGAGGCAGGGGGTGTGGGGAGAGAGGGAGGGAGAACTAAAAACTCTTGAACATTTGAATTCTTTGTGACTTAGAAATTCTAGCAGCACATAGTAGTGAAAATCACTTCCAGATGTGTGCCCAGTGAAGTTGACTTTTCTGTCACCAATTACTACACTTGATCTTAGCCACAAGGCCGAGAAGTGATTCTGTCACCAATTACTGAAAGTTTTGAGTTAAACACTCAGGTTTCACCCTTTATAACGTTCATTGTAATAATAACACCTAACTTCTATAAAGTATTTTCTATGTTCTGTATGCTGTTATGAAAGACATGTATGTGTACATAATCTCTCTCTGTTTATCTATCTGATCCCTCAGTTCTCCCAGTAACTAGATGGAGCAATTCTCTTGTCACTCCAATCTGCAGGTGGAGGGTGGAGGTACACAGCTGTAAAGTAGCTTGTCCTAGTGTATGGTTCAGACTCTGAGTTCTGAACCACTTTGTGTCTGAGAGCCACGGACCTTAGTAAGATAACGCTCTAGATTCTTTTTCACAAGTAAGAAATGAAATATAACCTGAAAGGTTTTGGCGAAGTCTTGGTTTGGCTTAATACAGTCGTGTAAGATGTGATGCTGTGTTGTTCTGTGTCATTGGTAACAAAAGCCCTGGGTTTCTCAAAAGGAAGAAGGGAAGGCTCTTTTGGGATTTTGGCCTTGGCACTGCCGCCTTAGCAGAAGTGGAAATCACTGGAAACATCTCACCTGTAACTCCTGGTCCTGGGACTGGCCCAGAAAAAGCTCAGAACAGACAATGAACTCTCCAGACATAGTGAGGCTCTGAGTTTGGTCTCACTCTTTAGGGGGATATTTTCTACCAATTTTTTTCATCTTGCTAATCCCATAAAAACTCATTCCACTAATGCCTAGTGTGTAAAAAATGCACATTAGTCATTAGTGGAATTGGATTTGCACGTGCTTTTTGGCCACCTACTCTATATTCTCAGGAAGAGGAAGAGGGGTGATGTGCTTTCTGGGGGAGATAGGTCCCTTTTTGATCATAAAGTTTCAGGAGAGCCACTGCATTCCTGAGAATTATTGAGAATACAGTCTTGGTTTCTTCCTTTGCCAATCTCATTGTGATTTGATGCCACCACTTTGTTATGGGAATAACATACCAGTTAGGGATGCTGTGTCAGCTAGGAACAAGAAATGCAAAGAAATGTTTTGCATATGAAAACCCAGAGATTTGGGGGTTTGCTTTTCTCTAGGTTTGTCATTTGTTTTACGGATGACAAACCCAGAGATGTTTAAGGCTCTGGGTTTGTCATATGTAAAAAGAAGTCTAGAAGTTGGTAGCTACGGCATCCGGCATCCGTGGTTCAGAAGCACAGTGGTTTTGGGGATGCACACTGGCTTCCTGCAGTTCCCTTGGCCTGCTTCTCCTCGTGACACCGTATCCTCCCTCCTCTTTCAAAGACAGGAAGCAGAAGGTAACCTTCAATAGAGAGTTCTCCATGTTTCTCTCCAATCAGGGAAGGTTTTTTTCTTTTTTTCATTCCTAGAAGATTCCTGCGTACCTTTTTTCCTTTTCTGTCCCTTCCTTTTCCCTTCCTTTCTCCCTTCCCCCTCCTTCCTTTTCTCTTTTCCCCCCTCCCTCCTCCTCTTCCCTCTCTTCTTCTGTCTTTTCTTCCTTCCTTTCTTCCCTTCCTTCTTTCCTATCTTCCTCCTTCCCTCTTCCCCCTTTCCCTCCCTCCTTCCCTCCTTTCTCCCTTCTCGTTACCCCACAGAGAGGATAAAGATATTTTAGTAGCCAACCAGCCATGTGTGCCCTACATACAATAACAAGAGTCTAATTTGAATGTTCATGTTGTGCCAAGATAATTGACGATAGCTGTGATATTGGGTAGGAGGAGGAAGACTGCTGTGAATGCTAATGGATATTTTGGGTTTATCTGCGTGGCTGAATTCGAATTGTGAGCATTGTTTATAAAGATGATAATTACATAATTTCTAAATTTACAGAAATAGTTTAGCTTAATGATTTCTAAATGTACGCAGTCTAACATTAGACGGCGTTTATTAATTCTATTTATGTACGGGGAAGCGAAGAACCCTGAATCTTAAATATGCCCAAAGAACGAGCTAAAGAAAATTTCTTCTCGCGTGAGATGAATTTCTGAGCTATAGCAGAGAGGGCAGGATCATCTCACAGAACCTCCACTCATAATTCCTGCTTCCGGGGGCCCCCCACTTGGCCTTTATTTTTCTACTATGGGTATCTTTGCATATAATTTGCATACAGTCATTTTCTCCATAGTAAAGGAATATAGTTATTAATGTTCCTGCTCTAAACTTGGGTCAGCATACGCTTTCATTTACAGGGTCTGTCTTTAGGGCACACTTCATTTCACTTAGAATAAATTATCATATATTTATCATTAGTTAGCAAGTTATTAACATTAATATAAACAAATATGTGGCACATTTCTTCAGGAAGATTACATTTTTAATCACTTAGCGAATGTAGCAGGAGGCTTATACATATTTGATGTTTTAATGGATGTGCTTTCTCAGTTTCCACAGTCACATTGAAACCATAATTTTAAGCACTTTGCATCTGTTAGCTCAGAATGCTCTTAATTGAGGTGAAGGGGGTTAAAAATTAACTTTTCTCTTCCAGTGACAAACAAGAACTTCCTCAGACACCTTTTTTTACACTTGAGACTTGCTGTAATTTGTGTGTTAAGGATGTCTCAGTTTACCGCGAGGAATGTTTTAAAATTTAATTTAGTGAAATGTCACAGTAGGAAACAAGGCATGCTAGATTTCCTTGGAGGGACCTACTCAGTACATGGGTTCTAACAACTAATAATTAAGAGGGACAGAAATTACTATGGACTCAGTCTAATAAACCACAAAGCGAAAATAGCATCCATTAAGTTCTTTGTAAATTCCGCTCTGCTTACATGAGCACCAGGCCTAGAGAAGTAACCAGTATAATCAACCGCTTCTATTTTTTTAACCAGTACTCCAGAATTCTAGGAATATCACCATGAATTTGGGGCTAAGAAAAAATGGCGAATTACTCAATTTCTTCGAGCCTCAGTTTCTTCATCTGCAAAATGGAGCTAAAAATAGCACGTATTCCAGGAAGTACCAGTCAGAATTTGAGACAGTTAAGCTAGCAAGAACTTAGCTGAAAACTAAATATAGAGATGTGCTCTGTTTTTAATTATCATCATCAGTATTTATTGTTATGAAATGTTAAATTGCCCTTTAATCCACCAAATAACAATCACACATATATTCAGTAAAATCTATATAATTTAATATTTTGCATGTTTTATCATACACTAATTTTTATAATAGAGTTATTAGCGGAGCCTCTTTTTATTTTTGCATTTCAGTTCAATGTATAACTTACTTAGTTGGCTTCTAAGAAAAACATCCTCCAACTCCTCTTGACCCTTCACTTTACAACTAGGTCACAGAAGCATTCCTATTTTTCCTTTTCTTTCCATTTCCTTTGCTGGTTTACAGTGCAAGTTCTTCTGGTACACTGGACACTTCTCTTTCTTGAAGTCCTTGGATGGGTGTCCTTGTGTCGGGCCTCTGACCCTTGTATTCCATACCTTGTGGTCAGGAGAAAATTTTTCCATGCCTGCAAGATAAAGTCCAGTTGCTATAATTTGCCTTTCAGAATTCATTACATAACATCATGGCATGGGACCCTTGGAGAGTTTTTCTGACCTAGTTGTCCTCATGGTACAGGGATCTCAATACTTTATTTGTAAGGATGAAGTTAAGTTTGAAGATGACCTCTTTCTTCTTGGTGAGAGGCTCTCGTGTTCCTAGGAGCAAGACAGGCTGAACTCATTCTGTGTTCTTTATTATACAGGAACATGAGGAGGTACAGGAGTGGTGAACAGATAAGTGGGGGAAGTTGTGGTTTGTACAGTGTACCTGCCTTCCCATATGGAAGTTGACTGTGTGTTGCTGCCTCAAATGAAACCCCATAGTCTCTCAATGGCTTAACCTGAAGAAGGTTTACTTCTCACCTTGGTCATGAGCCCAAGGCTGGTCAGCAGGATGGGTCACTCAGGAACTCACGTCAATGAAGGCGCCATCTTGGCACCTGCCCCCACAGTCACCTTGGAGACTAGACCTGTGCAGGCCCTTGGCCTTTTCACCCTAAAATGTCATGTAGAACCTGTGCTCACAGTTCACAGATGCAGTAGGGCTCATGACCTTCCCTCACTGTAAAGTGTGCATTGGAAGGAGAAACATTTGTGCTCATTTCTGACGCAGACTGCTGTGGACATGCAGTTGGTCCCGTCTACCCCACACTGTCCTCCTCTTCCCTGGGAACTGTTTCTGGCCTGAAGGTGGTAAATCCATAAACTCAACGGTGTACACAAAACATGCACAATACTCTTGGAGTATGTGAAGGGGCAGAGAACAGACTTTGGGCCCTAGAGAGGGCACCTGTATCCCACGGTGTGGCAGGGATACTCATGTCTAGTAGGTCTAGAGGACATCAGGGAAGGTGACTGGGGCTTAGAGCTCTTATAATAGTATCATCCACAGAGAATTTGATGAACACATGAAAGACACAAGCAGCAAGGGTCTGTGGAGTGCGCTGCCCGGTGGAGGGTGGAGGAGCTTGAGCCTAAAGCAGATTACCCCAGTGAGAAGGTAGTGTTGGGTGGGCATTCCATAGAACCCAAAGAAAAAGCCATTTTGGGACACAGAAGAAAATGACTGCTAATCTGTATTGAATGAACAAAATGAACAAATAGAGAATAGTTGTTAAAGATCAATAGCAAAGAGGTAGCTAGCCGGTGTCCATCCCTCAAGGGGTCTGTCTCTCCCTCCTCTCTGCCCCAACAGTGGAGAAAGGATGATGAGAGAGCAGGGCTCTCTTGCTTCCATCCAGACTGGCAGGTCACTAATCTGTGTTTATCAGCTCAGGCCGCTGTACCAAGTACCATAGACTGAGTGCCTTAAATTACACACATTTATTTCTCACCATCTGGAGGCTGAAGTCTAGGGTCGAGGTGCTGGCATGTTTGGCTTCTAGGGAGGGCTCTCTACCTGGCTTGCAGACAGCCACCCTCTGTTCTCGCATGGTGAAGACACACCTCTTTCTCTTCTTACAAGGGCACTGATTCTATCATGGGGCCCTACCCTAAAGACTTAGCCTAAAACTGTATTTGCATTGTCTCCTAAATGTTCACTTCCTGATGCCATCACATTCAGGATGAGGGCTTCAATCTGT
This sequence comes from Loris lydekkerianus, assembly GCA_963574355.1. Classification (NCBI taxonomy): domain Eukaryota; kingdom Metazoa; phylum Chordata; class Mammalia; order Primates; family Lorisidae; genus Loris; species Loris lydekkerianus. The sequence continues at coordinate 13,924 of CAUYPK010125692.1, forward strand.
GAATGTTGGTGTGTGTGTGTGTGGGGGGGGGTGGAAACTGGGATTCATGTCTAATAACATAATCTAACATTTGTTGGCAGCTGATACACATGGATTAGAATATGATTGAAACCTAAAAATAGACAGGACTGAGTCTTCATAGCCAATACAAACACTTTCCAAAAATCAAAAAGTGGCTGAGGAATCGTGGAATTGTCTGAGATGTTTACAGTGGAGCCTGCTACCTGATGGAAAGAGCTTTGACAGAATCCAGTCCAGAGTAGTTACTGGCAAAAAGAAAAAAATTAGAGGTGCTTTCTTTCTTTGCCCCATGAGTTGACACTCTTTAATCAAACTGGTTTCTTTTACACTTTGGCAAGTTCCCTGGGTTTGAGTCCACCCCCCGTCCCTTAGTAGCTTTAGGACCATGGGCACAATTGTCTGTACCTCAGTTTCCTCATCTGTAAAATCAGGCCACAGTAGGACACACCTCCCAGGGTTGCCGTAGGACAGACAGAGTAAACACAGCGCCGGGCTCTCTGTAAGGCCTTTCTTAATATCAGTTCATTTAATGAGCTTGAGTTAAATTGGGCCCAACAACAACAACAACAACAAAAAAAAAGAGCTGCCATTTGTCATGAGGTTTTCTTTATATTCAGACATGCTGCTTAATACTTTACATTAAGCCCTATAAAATAGTTGTTCCCATTTTATAGATTAGCCAACTGAGGTTTGGAGAGAATCTAGCTAGTAAGTGATGGAGCCTAGAATTTGATTTCAGGTCTGCCAGAGATCTGACATCTGTTTCTTCCTCCACGGCCATTCCTGCAGCTGACCAAGCTCCAAACACACTGGCTGTACTCCTGATCCTTCCCCAGGGCCCAGGCATGGGGTGTTCCCGGCTGATGGCCTGCGTGTAGAAGAGTCACATGTGGTGCTGTGACTGCCCTGCCAACAGAGCTCTGATGGAGGGCTTGGATTCAGGAGAGTTTTTGGCCACCATTCCAACCAACAACAGAGCATCACTGTGTCTGAAGTCTTTGCACAAAGCATCTAGCTCATGCAGAACACCTGCTTTCATTCTGGGTGTCTGGAACTTTGGTACGTGCCAGGCTGAGGTACCCACATGACCAGACCCCAATGAGAACCTGGGTGCTGACTCTGCCAGGCTTCTCTGCTCAAAGACACTTCACATGTGTTGTCACAACTTGCTGCTGGAGAGGGTAAGCACATCTTGTGTAACTCTTCAGGGGGAGGTGGTACCCCAGTGAACCAGCTCTTCTTACCACTGGCTCTTTCTCCTCTCCAGCCTCCACTCAAGCGGCCAGACCCCGCTTCCTGGCCGCCTCCTCACACCCATACCGCGGAGTGTTTGTGTCTTTGTTCCTCCAGCATATGTCTCACTTTGTCTGTCTGATCTGTTCATTTCTGCGGCCCCCACTGACTTTGCTCCACAAGCACAAAGACCACACATCTGTCTCTGACACTGTCACTGCTAGCGTGGTGCCTGCTGATCAAAAAAATACTTCATCAGAAAAAATCCTGTGGCCTTGACCCCTTAGCCACAGTGTGGTCTCTCATCCTCCAGGGGTCCGTGGGCGCCATGATTTCCTGGATCTCTGAAGCTCTGATATCGTCCAGGGACGAGCGTCGCATCGCCTGGGCACTGGGTAGAATTGCAAACTCGTGTTCTTGTCCTCACCTCCCAGACTGGCTGAGTCACCGTCTTCATCTAATAAGATCCCGGGTGACACACCTGTGCGTTGAAAGTGTGAGAGGCACTGTCCAAATTGGGCTGTGTATGTCCTTGCTTCACGTTTTTGTTCACACTTTTGTCCCTGCCTGTAAATACTGTTCTGATATTTTCCTATTTCCTTAGGCCAGCCTGCAGCCCAGCTTCCCCTGGGAGATCTTTACTTTTGGCAGAGAGGGTAGATAGGATTCCCATATCCTGAAATTGGGGGCTGGCAACTGACTTCTGGCGCCTTCAGAGTTGCCCCATGGGCCCTTTTCCTGAGGGTGGAGATTCCACTTAGCTGACAGGTTTGCCACCTGTCAAAATTCCAGTGCCCTGGAAGGCCAGTCCTTCGAATTCCTAGAGTAGCACTTGGCAGGTAGGTTCCAGAGAACACTAAACCCATACAATCCTCTGTGAGAGTAAGTTCTTTGTGGTCAAATGCATTTGGGAAATTCAAGTTCCCAATACCTGTTGCCGTGTCAGGGGCCAGAGAATTCCTGCAGTGAGAAAATCTGCTTCCGTTTCTTGAATACACTGTTGCCTGAGAACGGAACACATTTTACTATAGAATCTAAAAAATCAGAATTGGAATCTGAAGATGCCACTTTAAAGTGGTTAATTTCAGATTCACCTCAAAACACATTTAGAAAAGGCAAGGGAGGAGGGGGAAGAAGATGACGAGAGATGACTGAGGGGCAGGCTGGAGAGGCTGCGCCATCTCTGCTCCTGGTCAGATCTGTCAGGACTTGGTCCGAGCCTTTCTTGGGTCCTCTTGGATTTATTAATTAAAACTTGGGGGAACAGATGGGTCAATTTTGCCTTTCCTCCAGCTTTTGCATCCATATAAATCATTTTTTATACCCAAAACATATGCTCCTTCATGGAGGAGCCATTGTGTATATTTGACCATTGATGTTCCTCAAGTTATGGAAGGTATTAAGTATAAAATATAAATATATTTTGAAAGGGTGTGGCTCCTGTGGCTCAAAGAAATAGGGCGCTGGCCCCATATGTTGGAGGTGGCGGGTTCAAACCCAGCCCCGGCCAAAAACTACAAACATATATATATATATATATATATTTTTTTTTTTTTTAATGAAACGTATTTCTGGTATACCCCCAGTTAAGTAAGAACATTTCATTCAAAGAACTGTGTGGCTGCCTCTGAGATATTTATCGAGATCCAGAACAGATGCCCCTTACCTGAGTAATCCCGTGGACTCACTGGGTTACTTCACCAGAAAAGGGCACTGGTGGTCCCTAGTGTCCTACAGGGTTGTTGCAAGGTCCAAATGAAATAAGGATGGAAACGGCTTTGTAAACACTTCCAATGAAGTGGAAATGCAGACTTTTTATGAGCTGGACCCTGAATTTCTAACAGGGGCAAAATGGTCTTTGAGAAGAACTCTTAAAAAGAATTCAGGGGGCTTGAGGGACTTTGTGTGGTGGTAAGGCTCAGAGATGGAGGCAGAATTCCCCGGTGGGAGGTAAAGGGCTTGCTTTAGCTCTGGAGAGGCAGGGAGTAGATGAAGGTAATGCTGGAGAAACCTCAGGTACCATAGAAAGGAGTCTTGGGAGCAGTTGTGTCCAAGGTGCACATGGAGTCTTTGGTCCTGCAGTATAACCTTCCACAAATTCAGCTCTGGAGTGCTGCGTGTCACACTCATAATGCTTTGGGTGGGGAGCAGGTTCTTTTTAATTGAATCTGGTGAAAGACCTGCTCAGAATCAGAGGGAAACTTACAGTTAAATATTATTTAAGTAATATAGATGATAATAACAGTGGTAGTAGTAATAATACCCATAGCAGCAGTGATAGCTGTAAACACTTAGCACCTAAATGTCCTGGGCCGTGCACAAAGCATGCATGCTCATCATTAATGATAAGAGCTGTCTTTGTCCCCGTTTCATATGTGAAGGGAGTCCCCTGGCTTCAGAGTCTACATAGTGAACTGAGTGGACACAAGCAAGCTTTGTGCTAAGTGCCAGAGTCGGACTCCTATACCTGGTGGATTTGGGGGGCTGTACTGATCTTAGCCAGATCTCAAGAGATGAACGATTCCCTGTCCAGCATCTAAGTTAACTTGTATACAGTATTACTTTTTAGCATAATTCATTTATCCAGTTACTTGGTGGTGATAAAGACAGAAGTGAATTCCAATTCTTCCTGTTCTCTTTCCTGCAGGCGCTTGCCTCTTATCACAGGCCAAGTGCTGTGCGAGGCACTGCAGGGCAGGGTGGGTCTGAAGAAGACTGAACCAAATTTCCTTGCCTTTTTTTAATAATCTGAGAAAGAGTTCTTGTATTTGATGCAATGAATCTATGTTTTCATTCCCTTTCAAAGCTTTATCCAGCAAGGTAGGAGTCCTGTGCCCTTTGGCAGGGGAAGAAGAGAGAGATGGGCTGTAATGTGCATTTCAATGACTCTTTAGGAATGAAAACAACCCCAACCACATTCTGTTTTGTGTGCAGCTGATGCAACTGCTGTGTACGAGCACATACACTCATTGGTAAGATCTTCCTAGGAAAGGCAACTTGTCATCCTGGGGGACTGGATTCCTTCTGTTGTCTCTGTTTGCTAAAATTTGGCTTCCTTGGCTTCTCATGAAGCTTCTCCTTGGCTTCTCCTTCCATTTGACCATGGAAGGAGCAAATTCTAAGATGTGATAGTAGAGCCTTGAGAAGTAAGGATGGATGGTGATTGGTGGTCTCCAGCCAGACTTTGTTTCCCCAGGATCTTAAGTGCAGAGACTAAATTTGGGAACTTCTTGTTGTCACTCGTGAATCTACGTGTTCACAGTGAAGGCCAAGGAGCAGAACTCTGTCCTTGGTCTGCTGCTCTGGACACTAGTAGAGTGCCCAGTTCCTTGTTCCTTATGGAAAGAGATCATTTACAGAAAAACTTAACAGTGTCTGGGGCTTAGTGTGTCTTCAATAAATGCACAGCGAGTGACGGAATACATAACTGTATTAAAGTGCAGTGAAGATTTCACTTTCAGATTTCACTGTCAGCTGTTACATATTTATAAGAAGTTCATAAACTTACCATTGCTCCAATTTCATGCATAATACCAGTTTTAACTGTTCTTTTGTAATTGTAAACATTTTTTTGTATAATCCATTTCTATTCTGATAAATGCCAGCTAGTTATTAAACTGATGTCTGTCTAATTAGCCAAGTAGCTATTCTTAGATAAAATTAGATGACTGTAAGACGAGCTGACTCATTATTTCAATAGGAAAATATGGTATCTATTTATGTTTCTGTTCGTGATTAAATTCCAGAATTCTTATCTTTGAGGATACTACCTCAGTGTTTTAGAAATACTCATGCAGGCACGAGGACATCATCTGCATTCATTTTAGCAAATGCTGTAATCAGGGTCCTCATGGCAGAGAAGACACATAAACCATAGAATAGCATCAACTATACAAAATCTCCCTAAAAAGAAAAGCCCAGGACCTGATGGTTTCATGTCAGAATTCTACCAAACCTTTAAAGAAGAACTAGTACCTATACTGCTAAATCTCTTCCAAAATATAGAAAAAGAAGGAATATTACCCAACACATTCTATGAAGCAAACATCACCTTGATCCCCAAACCAGGGAAAGACCCTACAAGAAAAGAAAATTATACACCAATATCACTAATGAATATAAATGGTAAAATACTCAATAAGATCCTAACAAACAGAATCCAACAACACATCAAAAAAATTATATACTATGACCAAGTCGGATTTATCCCAGGTTTTCAAGTCTGGTTCAATATACGTAAATCTATAAATGTAATTCAACACATAAATGAACTTAAAAATAAGGACCATATGATTCTTTCAATTGATGCAGAAAAAGCTTTTGATAATATCCAGCATCCCTTCATGATCAGAACACTTA
>CAUYPK010125695.1:0-18490 GCA_963574355.1 Loris lydekkerianus
CACGTGATTTCCTGGAATCTCCCCATCTAAATACCAACCAGGCCTGGGCTGCTTAGCTTCTGAGCAGAAGAGAAGAGATTGGACACATTCACGGTGGTATGGCCATAGCCAGTCTCCTAGAATGTACATGTAGAATTTGTCGAACATGCGCCTAGAAATAGAATTCAAAGGTCATGAAAATATTGTAAGACATATCAATCCTAAGGTCTTCCCTCATTATCAAATCATCTTTCCTTTTAAATCTCTTCTATTTTAGCCTCATTCCGTAGCTTTGTTCCCATAGTTGACTATGAGATAACCATGTGTTGGTTACTAAATCAGTTTGGGTTTTCTACCAGGGTCAGAATTTTAACTGACACAGTATAATTCTGTTTCCATAAATTTGCAAGTATAATGTCTACGCCTGCGTGCCCATATAAAAATTATTTATTTTTATAGCTCAGTGGTTATAGTGCCGGCCACATACACCAGGGCTGGCGGGTTTGAACCCAGCCCAGGCCTGCTAAACAATGACAACTGCAACAAAATATAGCCGGGCATTGTGGTGAGCACCTGTACTCCCAGCTATTTGGGAGGCCGAGGCAAGAGAATTGCTTAAGCCCAAATGTTTGAGGTTGCTGTGAGCTGTGACACCACAGCACTCTACTGAGGGCAACATAGTAAGAGTGTGTCTCAGAAAAAAAAAAAAAAAAATTATTTATTTAATGTTCTAGTTAGCGAGTTTTTCTGTCCCCCAATTTCAATGTGATCAAAGGCACGGGCATTGTCGGTGTCCTTCTGCTAGTTTTGTTTCCTGAAACAGACTCTCTGCTAAGGTATCAACAGTCTACAACCACATCCTGTTTCTTCTTTTTTTCCATGCTTTCCTCTGACTTTGGCCTTTCCTTCTGTGGTCTCTTGGGTTAGGTGGACTCCACAGTCATGTTTCATCACATTATTTTTTCTATTCCTGACCACACTAATTTCTAAAAGACCCCTGTCCACCTGTACTACTCCCACTGTAAACAAGGTTGGTTACCCTTGGAAAACTTTACAGACACTAAGTTATTATTTTTACTGGTGCCTAAATCAGTGTGTGCCTTGGGTGATGACTCACATACCATTGTCCATGAAGGGTGATTGACTCTTTTGACAAGACAACTGAGACCTTCCTATGCTCCTCTGATTCTTGTGACCTGTTGTTTCTTGTGCTGCTTAGGTCACCTGTTGCTCCTAAGAACAAGTCGGAGCCTCAGGCCCTGGGTCAAGTCTTAGTTTTTGTCACTTCATGTGCAAATCAGGGTTAGAGGCACAAATGCTGTGGTACCCTGCTGTTTTTACTTGAAAAATAATAGTTTATCTCTAGGTTCTTCTAACAAGTTAGTGCTGGTTGATGGCTAAGAATACTGCATGGTGTTTGCATAGACTGCAAAATTGTAAATAGGACCTCAGCAGATGAACTTTTACCAAGATGAATATTCAAGTCATAGTTGCCTGAATTATGTTGTATAGGATCACATTTCTCAATTTGTTCCAAATAATGTTTTCTGTGTACCTCATTAATACATTTTCCAAGTACAAGTACATCATTCTCTTCAATTATTGAACACCCATGTGCTTTTAGTCCATTACAGTGCTTTGCCTTCAGGGTGGGAAAATTCACCTTTTAGGGTTAACATGGGTCTCTGCAGTGTGTTCTGGTTACATGCTATTTCATACTAGGCTTCCCTGCTTACTATTTTAAATTGTAAATAATCACCTCTACATTAAAAAAAAGTTTTTCTAAAAATGAAATATCACAATTGTATGTTTTGTAACTGATTTTACCCGTGTTACTCTTGATATAAAGTTATGTTTCAATAGGAGGTATTTAATTACCAGCTATAGTTCACCAGATAACCTGTAGTTCACCGGATAACCTGTGGTTGTTTATATCTTGTAGGCATCTCTTCTGTATGTGTGATAAGTGAATGGCCACCTAAAGAGAACAGTAATACAGGAGAAAAATCCCCCACAGTGATGTTGGAAAGGCACCAAAGCCATGTCATTGAAGACTTTTGCTTTAGGGAAATCCAGAAGAATATACATAACTTTGAGTGTCAGTGGAGAGGTGATGAAAGACATTCTAGTAGGGTCTGTACAACCCATCAGGAAAATCTAACTAGTAGGAGAGATCAGCATGATAGGAAGGATTCAGAAAACAAGTTTATTAATAATCAGCTGGGACTGAACATCCAGTCATATTCACCAGAACTGCAGCTATTTAAGGCTGAAGAGAAAAGTTATGAATGTAATCCCATGGAGAAGTCTGTCAACAATGATTCCTTAGTTTCCCCACCCCATAGAATTCCTTCTTCTATCAAACCCCCCCTTTCTTATAATACTGATCTTATGGATTCATTATTCACACAAAGAGAGAAAGCACACATAGGGACAGAACATTACAAATGTATTGAGTGGGGCAAGGCCTTGAGTCAAGGGTTACATTTCACTATTCGTCAAATAATACATGCAGAAGAAAAACAATTTAAATGTGACATATGTGGTAAGGTCTTCAATAAAAAATCAAACCTTTGGAGTCATCGGAGAATCCATGCTAGAGAGAAATCTTACAAGTGTCATGTGTGTTGCAAGGTCTTCAATAACATTTCACATCTTGTACAACATCAGAGAATCCATACTGGAGAGAAACCTTACAAATGTAATGAATGTGGCAAGGTCTTCAATCAGATTTCACACCTTGCACGACATGGAAGAATTCACACTGGAGAGAAACCTTACAAATGTAATGAATGTGGAAAGGTCTTCCATCAAATTTCACACCTTGCACGATACGGAACAATTCACGCTGGAGAGAAACCTTTTAAATGTAATGAATGTGGCAAAATGTTTAGTCGAAATTCATACCTTGTTCAACATCTGATAATCTATACAGGAGAGAAACCACACAAATGTAATGAGTGTGGAAAGACCTTTAATCATATTTCACACCTTACACAACATCGGAGAAGTCACACTGGAGAGAAACCTTACAAATGTAATGAATGTGGAAAGGTGTTCAGTCATAAGTCATCCCTAGCAAATCATTGGAGGATTCATACTGGAGAGAAACCTTTCAAATGTAATACATGTGGCAAGGTCTTCAGTCGCAATTCATACCTTGCTAGACATCTAGTAATTTATACTGGAGAGAAACCTTATAAATGTAATGAATGTGGCAAGCTGTTCGGTCAAAATTCACACCTTGGAAATCATTGAAGAACACATACTAGAGAGAAACCTTTTAAGTGTAATGAATGTGGCAAGTTCTTTAGCCAAAATTTATATCGTATGCCATCGGAGAATTCATACTGGGGAGAAACCTTGTAAATGTAATGAATGTGGAAAGGTTTTCAGTCTAAACTCATCCTTAGCACACCATTGGAGAGTTCATATTGTAAAGAAACGTTGAAAATGTAACAAATGTGGCCAGACCTTTACTGTGCATTCAAGCCTTACCATCATCTCCATACCAGCGAAGCCTTTTAAATATAAGGAACATGGCAGGGTTTTCATTGACAATTGATACCTTGAACATCAGGGATTTAATGCTGGAGAGACATCTTGTTAATGTGACAATGTAATCCATATAATTAACGTAGGAAGGTATTTTCTCAGAATTAAAGACTTGGAGGGCATTAAGTAATTCACACTAGAAGGGAACTTTGCAAGTGTGATCAAGATCAGTCTGGACAATATGATAAGATTCTGTTCCCATAAAAAAAAAAAAAAAATTAGCTGGATGTGGTTGTGCACACAGTCCCAGCTCCTGGCAGGCTACATCAGGAGATTCTCTTGACTGTGGGATTTGGAGGTTTCAATGAGCTATGATGATACCACTGCATTCCATTCACTCAAAAATTTAAAAAGAGGCTCGGTTTTTGTGGCTAAAGTGGCTAAGGCACCAGTCACATACACCTGAGCTGGAGGGTTCGAATCCAGCCTGGGCCCACCAAATAACAATGATGGCTACAACCAAAAAAAAAAAAAAGCGGGGCGTTGTATTGGGCACCCGTAGTCCCAGCTATTTGGGAGACCGAGGCAGGAGACTTGCTTGAGCCAAGGAGTTGGAGGTTGCTGTGAGCTGTGATGCCACAGCACTCTACCTAGGGCAACAGCTTGAGGCTCTGTCTCAAAAAAAAAAAAAAGAAATGTTCACCTGGATTTTTTCCCTTTTTTTCTTTTTCTTTTTTTTTTTTTTGTAGAGACAGAGTGTCACTTTATCACCCTTGGTAGAGTACAGTGGCATCACAGCTCACAGTGACCTCCAACTCTTGTGGCATCACAGCTCACAGCAACCTCCAAATCCTGTGGCATCACAGCTCACAGCAACCTCCAACTCCTGGGCTTAGGTGATTCTCTTGCCTCAGCCTCCCAAGGTCCCTTCCAGGACATTCCAGAGACAGCCAGACTGCCTTCAGCCAGACTCCAGAGACAGCCAGGAGGGTCTGCCTCCTGCATTATTAGCTTTCTAATCGGTTCGGAGGGTCTTAAAGGAACATCCCTTCATGTGGACTCTGAGAAAGCCTCTTCAAACATAAGTCAATGGTACTCGAAGTCACACTGAGGTTACACCTGAGGTCAAGGGATCCCCAATCTTAGCCTCCCAGAGAGCTAGGATTATAGACATGAGCCACTGTGCCCAGCATGTTATTCTTTTATTTATTTATTTATTTATTTTATTTTTGAAACAGAGTCTCAAGCTGTTGCCCTGGGTAGAGTACTGTGGTGTCATAGCTCACAGCAATCTCCAGCTCTTGGGCTGAAGGGATCCTCTTGCCTCGGGTTTTCTTTTCTTTTTCTTTTTTTTTTTTTTTGATTATTGTTGTTTAGCAAGCCCAGGCCGGGTTCAAACCCACCAGCTCCAGTGCATGTGGCTGGTGCCCTAACCACTGAGCTATGGGCGCCAAGCCAGGTTTTCTATTTTAGTAGGGACAGTGGTCTCCCTTTTGCTCAGGCTGGTCTCAAATTTGTGAGCTCAAGCAATCCACCAGCCTCGGCCTCCCAGAGTGCTAGAATGACAGTGTTATTCTTTTTTTTTTTTTTTTTGACAGTGTTATTCTTAATTAACTCTGATTTTGTGTTCAATTTAACAGTTACATGGACCTCTCACTTTGGTAGCAGCCACTTGTTTCCACAATTAAAGATGTCTCTCTTATGTGATAGGAGCAGACACCACACAGCCAATGTGAACATTGCAGGACTGTCAACATTCAAAGTCCATGACAGGGCAAGTTTGTTAGCATTATTATTTTAAATGTAATTGTATCCCATTATTCAAACAGCATGCATATTTTTTCTGAATTTTCCTTGATGTAATATATGTTGACTATGTTGAAGTTTACTTCAACTCTATACTCAGGCAATATTAAAGACCTACTGCAACCAATGTCTCAACCCCTCCAACCTTTATTTTCCTAGAAACAGCTCACTGCAAAGAACCACAGTTTCCCACAGCACTTCATTAAGTCTAGTAGTATATAGGAAAAAGCCCGATAAGCACCCTCTATGCCTAGGCAGTGGCTCACATCTGTAATGCTAGCACTCGGAGGCCAGGGAAGGAGGATCCCTTGATCTCAGGAGTATGATACCAATGGTGGTGGGTTTAAACCCCACCCTGGCCAAACTGCAACAAAAAATAATCGGGCCTGGGCGGCGCCCTGGCTCAAAGGAATAGGGTGCCGGCCCCATGTGCTGGAGGTGGTAGGTTCAAGCCCAGCCCCTACCAAAAACTGCAAAAAAAAATATACATATTGTTGGGCTTTGTAGCAGGCACCTGTAGTCCCAGCTACTTGGGAGGCTGAAGCAAGAGAATCACCTAAGCTCAGGAGTTGGAGGTTGCTGTGAGCTGTGACTTGACAGCACTCTACCAAGGGTGATAAAGTGAGACTCTGTCTCTAAAAAAAAAAAGAGAGAGAGTCTGTGTCTACTAAAAGTAGAAATATTAGCCAAGCATAATGGCGGGTGCCTGTAGTACCAGCTACTGGAGATGCTGAGGCAGGAGGATCTCTTGAGCCCAGGAGTTTGAGGTTTCTGTGAGCTAGGCTACTGAGGATGACAGAGTGATACCATCTCAAAAAAAAAAAAAAAAACAACAACAACTCCAAATTCCCATGATTTGCCTTATCAAGGATGACTAAATTTTTTGTTTCCACTGATCAATGGAAACAATGCTGATTAACTTGACTTAATCAAACTTCAGTTCAGCTTCAGTCCTCCTAGACCCTGAACTTTGAGCCACTCTTGGTCAGTGAGATTCGGAACAACCTCTCCTCCTGAGGAGCCCCTCCCTAGAGTAGGCTGACCCTAGGATGAAACAGTCCCTGGGGGTGGCGCCTGTGGCTCAAAGGAGTAGGGCGCTGGCCCCATATGCTGGAGCTGGTGGGTTCAAACCCAGCCCAGGCCAGAAACTGCAAAAAAAAGAAAAAAAGAAACAGTCCCCGAGTATTGCAGGTGGGACCAGGCGCTCATCCCCTGCCCGAACCTGCTGCTTTCCTTCCTTGTTTACTTCTCATGTAAAAGGAAAGAGCTTTCCTGTGTGCATCTTGGGCATTTTCAGGTCTGTGGTTGACATATTCTCCCTATTGCAGTAATCCTTTTGAATAAAATCTCTCCTAAGTCTGAATTTGTCTTTTGACAGAGATGACTATTTTCCTAGTTCCATCTTTTAGAATGTTTACGTTCTCCTTTTTTTTTTTTTTTTTTTTTTTTTGAGGTGCAGGATAAATATATAAGCTCTATTGGCAAAATTAATTTGCAGTTAAAAAATTTTTTAATCCTTAATAATTTGTGTTCTTACCGTGATAGCACAAGGTGACATATGTCAATCTTCCTGTGACAGAGAATATTTTTTGTTCTGAATGTGTTCATAGAGTTTCCTTGATAATTTCGGAAGCAACACAACTCCCCATATACAGTTGGCCTTCTATAAGTGTGTGCTTTGGCTCTCTGGATTCTTCCAACCATAGATGAAAAATAGTAAAACATACATATATGTACAGCAATAAAAAATGATACAAAAATAAAACAAATACACTGGCCGTCACCTGTGGCTCAAAGGAGTAGGGAGGTGGCGGGTTCAAACCCAGCCCCGGCCAGAAACTGCAAAAAAACAAAACAAAATAAATACATTATAACTCTTTATGTAGCATTTACATTATATTGGGTATTTGAAGTCATCTAGAGAGGACATGAAGTAGATTATAGACATATCAAAATACTGTGCCATTTTATATGTGGGCCTTTTGCATCCTTGGATTTTAGTATCAGGGTGTCCTAGAACCAATCCCCCAGAAATACTGAGAGAACTGTACAAAATACATTCTTGATTTTTCAGCTGGAAATTAGCATCTCACCTGCTGTTTTTAGTTTCAAAAACTCCACAATCACCACAGCTTCTACCTTGTGATCCTAGAAGTCCATGTTGAAAGTTCTTCCTTGGCAACATAGCTACTTAGCAACATTGCATATCGGCATACTCTATTCATATAGGTCCTCAAAATCTGTCCCAGACATCTTTAGAAATGTGTTGATGTATCTTTGTTCATTTGTTTGTTTTGAGACAGAGTCTCAAACTGTTACCCTGGATAGAATGCCATGGCATCACAGCTCACAGCAACTCCAAATTCCTGGGCTTAAGCGATTCTCCTGCCTCAACCTCCCAAGCAGCTGGGACCACAGGCACCTGCCACAATGCCCAGCTGTTTTTTGATTGTAGTTGTCATTGTTGTTTGGCAGGCCCAGGCTGGATTCGAACCTGCTAGCTCCAGTGTATGTGGCTGGTGTCCTAGACACTAAGCTATAGGAACCGAGGTTGATGTATCTTGTTGTATTCATCTGTGAGCTGCAACAGAACACTCAGCTCATTTTAATCTGCTAATATTAAACATGCTATACAGCAATAAAAATGATACAAATAAAAAACAAATACAATATAACTCTTTACATAGCATTTATTAATGTTAAACATGCTAATTTTCCTATGTAAACATGATTATATTTCAAAGGATTACCCTGTTTTATTGATGATATCTTCCACAATTCTAGATATAAGAGAAAAATATACTTCCTAATACATATTGAGTCACAGATATTGTCATTAAATTCTTGCTGGTAGACATGAGGCTATCTAAAATTTGAGAACTTAATTTTTAACTTGCTTAATAAATGCCCTCAGAAATTTTGGAAAATTATTCTTTAGGTTAAAATAAATCCAAATGTCTTCTGAAGATTATTTACAGGCTTTGTTATCCATCCTTGACAGAACATGTAGAAAGAGACAACCAAACAAGACCTAAAGTAGATTGCAATTTTTAGTGAAAAGTACTTTTTAATTATGTTTAGTGTTTATGTGGAGTGAACGTGGATTTACAGAATATTTAGGAATCATACACAATGACGTCAATCATACTTATTTCAGATTAACTAGAATAACAAGTATTACAGAGAGCTACATTATTTACATTTATTTTTAAAATGTGTTGCTTTTTTAAAAGCAGCATTTGGGGCGGCGCCTGTGGCTCAGTGAGTAGGGCGCCGGCCCCACATGCCGAGGGTGGCGGGTTCAAACCCGGCCACGGCCAAATTGCAACACCAACAACAAAAAATAGCCAGACATTGTGGCGGGCGCCTGTAATCCCAACTTCTCGGGAGGCTGAGGCAAGAGAATCGCCTAAGCCCAGGAGCTGAAGGTTGCTGGAAGCGGTGACGCCACGGGACTCTACCGAGGACAACAAAATGAGACTGTCTCAAATAAATAAATAAATAAAAGCAGCATTTGGTGACGTAACTTATCACTGGCATTAGTGCTCCACACCCACGTGTTGTCCCTACGAGAGTCTCGGGACCCGAGCACAAGGCTGACTCCCTGAGAATGGGGAATATTAATAGAAATGGAAAAGGATTTCTAGTGTTCTGCTGGGCTGCAGCAAGCAAAAGCATATTCCGCCCAGGCAGCGTTTTGCATTTCACATTCTAGTTGCAGTTCCTTCCCAGGCAATTTCAGGGTCTGAATGGCGAAAATTAATTTTAGTAGCAGCAACTGTCGCGAATGCAGCGGCACCCCACGTGGAGCCCACCTGAGAGAGCCGCGCTCCCAGACCGATACGTAGCTCCTGCCTCACTGGCAGGTAGAGCTTATGCCACACAGAAAACAGCAGACGTAGCAGGAGCCTGCGGGTTAGAAGCGCAGACCCCGCCCAGACGCCCCAACCCTCCCAGCTCCTCCCAGGGGCGCAGACCCCGCCCACCGTCCTGGGCCCTCTCGGAATCCAGCCCGCTCCTCTGGGTCCCGCCCATTCCGCTGGGCCCCGCCCAGGCCCGACCTCTCCTGCGCGCGCAGGGCCCCCAGACCCGGAAGTGGATCGCGGGGATCGAGTGTCTCGCCGCCGCGGGTGAGTTTCTCGTTGTTTACATTAAGTGTGTGGCTCGCTGTCCCCCAGCGCTCCCATATCCGATAACTCGGGTTCTCTACGGACCTTATAAACCCCGCGGCGTTCCCTTTACTCTAAGTGAATTCACAGGTCCCCTTGACAGCCGGGAGTCGTCACTTGCCTTTTGTAAAATGGCTCAGAGGTTGGGATCTGAACTTGTGACATAACTGCGGTAAATTGGGGGTTCCCACGGCCCCTCCTCAGTCTGCATTAATTTGCTAGAGCAACTCACAGAATCCAGGGAAACATTCACTTCGGTTTTCTCATTTACTATAACTAATATTATAAAGGATAAGAACAGCTGGATGGAATATTTCGTTCTAGAAGAGTAATGAAACACCGGATGGATTGGAAACCCTGACGTTCAACTGATCAGTGGGAAGTACAGGTGGCAGCTAGTAATCGGGTAGTGCGTGTGAAAGGGGGGACAGTCAGTGCGGCTGAGCCCTCAACCTGTGGGATCAGACACCGTCTCCTCAGTAACTCCTGTAGGAGGAGTTTGTTGTGCCTTTGCCCCCCCCCCCCGTGCCTTGGGCAGTAGAGGACTATCTTCCGTGGGTGAGATGTGTGTGGTTGTGGCAGTAGAAGCGGGTGTACTGGTTCTAAACGATAAACAGCATATTTTTGACATTCAGGTTGACTTCTAAAGAGTCATATTACCCGAGGAAGAAGCACAGGAGAGGAAAAGAGAGGATTCAGGAATGGCTCTTACTCAGGTACAGTGATGTTCGCGGTGGGTTGTTCTGAGTCCCCCTCCTTTCTGAAATGCCAGGCACTGGACTTGCTGATCTCTGACTCTGCAGTGTCTGGCCTGACCTTTTCTTGCACTCACCCCTGCCTTCCCTCAGTCTCTGTGACCTGCACTGAGATCCCATCTCATAGTGACCCGGTGACATGAGCTTGTGCAGAGGCCCCATGGGACAGCGTCCTGGGAAGGACTTCTCACCCAGACGTGGATTGGAGATGGGATGTGGCTGTACAGTGTCAATGCTGTGGGGCAGCAGGAACTGTTTTGGGACCATGTCTGGCATAGAGCATTCTGAGGATCAGAATGAGAAAGGTGTTCATGGAAGTCACACATTAATGTGCACAAATACCTGCTAAATGCTTCAGAAAGAGATCAGGAGGGGGAAATCTTTCTCCCTAATTTCACAGTACATTTGTAGTAAGTATCTAACAGCAGGAGATGCTTTAAACCAGGGGTCCTCAAACTGCAGCCTGGGGGCCACATGAGACGGTGTGATTTTATTTATTCCCGTTTTGTTTTTTTACTTCATAATAAGATATGTGCAGCGTGCATAGGAATTTTTCATAGTTGTTTTTTTTTTTTTAACTATAGTCCGGCCCTCCAACAGTCTGAGGGACAGTGAATTGGTCTCCTGTTTAAAAAGTTTGAGGACGCCTGCTTTAAACCATTCTCAGTGCCACCATTTCCTGGAGACTGGTGTTTCTGTAGACCAGTGTTTTTCAACCCTTTTTTTTTCTCATGACACACTTGAAACTGTAGTTAAACTTATGCAGTACAATTAAATTATGTTGATCAAGAAAAAAAAGTAAAAAAGCAGTTACTGTGCTTTGAACTTCCTTAGTATAAGATTTAGTTAATGATCTTTAAAATTTTCATAGCATTGGGTGGCGCCTGTAGCTCAAGGAGTAGGGCACTGGCCCCATATGCTGGAGGTGTGGGGTTCAAACCCAGCCCCGGCCAAAAACTGCAACAACAGCAATAAAAAATTTTTTTTCACAGCACACCCAGGGTCCTCTCATGGTACACCAGTGTGCTGTGGCCACACCCATAGAAAATCACACTTCTGTAAGACTTTTTTACCTAAAACAAAAAATGGTTACTGTTTTGATCAGATGTCAGAACAGAACTTGTCATCAGAAGATGGGCCATACTCATGCTTTGCTACATAATGTATATGTTAGTTTTAGGGTAAAACTCTACACAGAGATACAACTGAGGTCCTAAAAGCAGCCTCTTTCCTATCAATCGTCTTCCATCCCTTCGCTGTCACTGGGAAGTTGCTATTACGAGGTCTGTGACAGGAGTCAGGGCAAGTGTTGTACAGCTGTGTTTCACACTGTTTTGAGCGTTTAGAACAAACTGTTCATTGAATATTTCTTGTGGTACTTGATCCTGCTTGTCGTGGAGAGCTGCCTCTTTGGCATCCTTGTTGGAACATCCTCTGAAAGAAGACACATAAATCTTTTTTTGTTGTTGTTGCAGTTTTTGGCCCGGGCTGGATTTGAACTTGCCACCTCCAGCATATGAGGCCGATGCCTTACTCCTTTGAGCCGCAGGTGCCGAGCTGGAAATCCTTTCTCTTTCTTTTTTTTGAGACAGAATCTCAAGCGGTTGTCCTGCTGTGGCATCACAGCTCACAGCAACCTGCAACTCTTGGGCTCAAGCGATCCTCTTGCCTCAGTTTTTCTGTTTTTAGTAGAGACATGGCCTTGCTTTTTGCTCAAGCTGCTCTGGAACGCGTGAGCTCAAGCAGTCCACCCACCTTGGCCTCCCAGAGTGCAAGGATTACAGGTGTGAGCCACCATTCCTGGCCAAGAAATCTTTACCAATCTTTGAGATTGTCAAAAGATTTTTTTCTTCATCAATTGAAATGATCATGTGGTCTTTGTCCTTCAATGTACGTTATTATGTTAATTGCCTTTTTTTTTTTTTTTTTTTTTTTCTGAGACTTTGACACCCTGGGTAGAGTGCTGTGATGTCATAGCTCACATCAATCTCAAATTCTTGGGCACAAGCAATCCCCTTACCTCAGGCTCTCCCATAGATGGGATTAGAGGTGTCCACCACAACACCCAGATATATATATATATATATTTTTTTTTTTTTAGAGATGGGAGGGGGTCTCATTTGTGATTAGGTTGGTCTTAAACTCCTGAGCTCAGGCAATCCACTGGCCCCAGTCTCCCAAAGTGCCAGGATTATAGGTGTGAGCCATTGTTATGCCCAACCTGGCCGATTAATTGCCTTTCTTATGGTGAACCAACCCATCTTCCAGGTATGAATCCTGCTTGGTTTAGATGTATAAACCATTTAATTGGTGTGAAGTTTTTTCAATTATAAAAAAGTTTTTCTTTTTTTTTCCATGTTCATACATTTCTTTTATAGCCTAATATAGACAAATTTTAGCAAACTAAATAAGAGTGATTTATACATTTCATTGTCCCATAAACTTTGAAATGCACATGAGTAAAAATGGTTATGAAAAAACTCCTTTATAAAATGTCATTGCGTCTGAACACAGTGGCTCCACCTGTAATCCTAGAACTCTGGGAGGCCCAGACAGTAGGGTCGCTTGAGCTCAGGAGTTGGAGACCAGCCTGAGCAAGAGTAAGACCCTGTCTCTACTAAAATAGAAAACTAGCCAGGAGTTGTGGTGAGCGCCTATAGTCCCAGCTACTCAGTAGGCAGAGGAAGGAAGATCTCTTGAACCAGAAGTTTAAGGTTGCTGTGAGCTATGATGTCACGGCACTCTACCCAGGATGACAGAGTGAGACTCTATCAAAACAAGCAATGTCATTGAGAGATAGCTGTTTTTGTTCAGTTCACTTAAACGTGTACATATATGCATGCCTGAGAGCTTGGAGAAGCAAGCTGCTGGCTCCTACCAAACACCCACTGGAGTTTAATCCTGAAGTTTTATGTTAAACAGATAAAACTGTCTCTTAGTTTTCATGGTCTTAAATTTGGTCTACACTATATTTGGACTACAATGAATTCTAATGTAGTGTGTGATTGCCTTTGTGTTGTTATCCTCCAGGCTGTTATCCTTCTTTCAAGCTTTTTCAGTTAGACAAGCGACTGTGAATTTACTTTTGTAAATTAGATGTTACTTAAGTGTTTGGTGTTTCAGTTCTGATTCTCAGACAGCTGAGTGCTTGGTCTGCCATATTTGTAACTATTTGACCTGAGGGTGAGTTCCTTAAGGTGTATATGACACACTTGTGTCCTGGTAAGATGGGAATAAATGTTTTTCTTGTTCAGTATTATGTTATGTGACTTAGTACATTTAATCCTATAAGATACTGGCTCACTCACAGGAAATATTCCAAAGCCTCAGTCACTGCTCTTTCTATCATCATCTTGGTTTGAAAATTCTGAGCTTTCTGTAAAGACACCATGGCCATGGTCATCTATGAGGACCTCACATGCATTCTAGCTCAAGTGGATATTGAATACTATTTGGTGTGTTGACAGCAGCTTCTACACCTTCTAGAACAATAATTTTATGTTGATCTTTTTCTTGTTTTTTCTTCTCTGCAAAAATGAGAAATCCTCAGTAATTTAGAAGATGATATACCTTCCCCCCACCCCCCCACCCATGGCTTGCACCCTGACCAATGAGCTACAGGCACCGAGCCAACCTTTCTTTAGTTTTTTTTTTTTTTTAGAGACAGAGTCTCTTGTCACCCTCGGTAGAGTGCTGTAACGTCACAGCTCACAACAACCTCCAGCTCTTGGGCTTAAGCGATTCTCTTGCCTCAGCCTCCCTAGTAGCTGGGACTACAGGCGTCTGCCACAAGGCCGGGCTATTTTTTTGTTGCAGTTTGGCCGGGGCCAGGTTTGAACCCACCACCCTCGGTATATGGGGCCAGTGCCCTACCCACTGAGCCACAGGTGCCGCCCGATGATACACCTTTTTATGGAAAAGTGTGTTAAAGTGGCTCGGCGCCCAGAGCAGCGCACAGTGGTTGCAGCACCAGCCACAAACCGACTGAGGGTGGTGGGTTTGAACTTGGCCCGGGCCAGCTAAACAACAATGACAATCGCAACAAGAAATAACTGGGCGTTGTGGTGGGCACCTGTAGTCCCAGCTACTTGGGAGGCTGAGGCAAGAGAATCACTTAAGCCCAAGAGTTTGAGGTTGCTGTGAGCTGTGACGTCACAGCGCTCTATGAGGGCGACATAGTGAGACTCTGTCTCAAAAAAAGAAAAGAAAAAGAAAAATGTATTAAAGTGATACAATATGCTACATACCTTCCTCATATCTGTCAGACACTCATTTTCATAGAATCCATCTTTTCTTCTTCTCTTCTCATTTTGTGTAGAGCTAAGACTTCTCCCCATAACCCTATGACAAAATGTGTTTTCATTTCAGAGGCCTTTGACGTTCAGGGATGTGGCCATAGAGTTCTCTCAGGAGGAGTGGGAATACCTGGACCCTGCTCAGAGGGCTTTATACACGGACGTGATGTTGGAGAACTACAGGAACGTGGTCTCCCTGGGTGAGGATAACGTGACTGTCACTGCTGGGATTTTCCCTTGGGTATCTTTGTATTTTCCCTGATGGTCTCTTGGGACCCCCACATTGCTTGACTGAGATTGAAGCTGTACTGAGTCAGAAGTGAAAAAGCTGGGCTTGGCTTGGTGCCTGTGGCTCAAGCGGCTAAGCGGCCAGCCACATACACCTGAGCTGGTGAGTTTGAATCCAGCCCTGGCCCACCAAACAACAATGACAGCTGCAACCAAAAAATAGCCGGGTGTTGTGGCGGGCGCCTGTAGTCCCAACTACTTGGGAGGCAGAGGCAGGAGAATTGCTTGAGCCCAGGAGTTGGAGGTTGCTGTGAGCTGTGATGCTACAGCGCTCTACCCAGGGTAACAGCTTGAGGCCCTGTCTCACAAAAAAGAAAGAAAAGCTGGGCTTGGTGCAGTTGGCTCATGCCTGTAGTCCTTGCAATCTGGGAGGCCAAGGTGGGAGGATTGCTTTAGCTCAGCAGTTTAAGACCAGCATGAGCAAAAGTGAGACCCTTCTGTACTAAAGATAGAAAAACTAGGGTGGTGCCTGTGGCTCAAAGGAGTAGGGCGCCGGCCCCATATGCCAGAGGTGGCAGGTTCAAACCCATCCTTGGCCAAAAACAAATAAACAAAAAAAGATAGAAAAACTAGCCAGATGTTGTGGCAGGCGTCTATAGCTACTAGGGAGGCTGAGGTAGGAGGATCAGTTGAACCCAGGAGTTTGAAGCTGCTATGAGCTAGGCTAAGGCCATTACATACTAGCCTGGGCAACAGAGTGAGACTGTCTCATTAAAAAAAAAAAAAAAAAATGACAAGCTTCATAATGTGCCATCTGAACCTGTCCCCTGTGTTTAGATGTTCTGCCCTCTTCATGATCTCTTAGTGGTAGTTACACAAGTGATATACACATGAAACCTCATGGCAGACTTTAAAATGTCCAATTGCTTATTTTCTCCCCTCTGCCTTTTATTCAGTTATCGGGGGATAGAGGCAGGACATCTGCATCCTATAGTGTTTTGAAACACTGAGTGGATATATTTGTGAAATATTGTATTGACCACCTATAATGTCCTCTCTCCTACCTGAACATGGGCTTGGGATTCTGGGAAAGCTCTAGCACAGCATGTTCCTTTCTTTTCATGAGCAGGAATCTCTCTTTGTCACCCGAGTGTTTTCTCCATGTTGGAACAAGAGAATGAGCCCTGGGCTCTGGAGAAGGAAGTGAAAACAGCAAGAAACCCAGAGGTGGGGGAATGGATGCGAGGGGTGATCTCAGGTGAGAGATCAGGTGCGCACAGAGAAAGCAGCACCGTTCCTCAGTGTGTGGGAAAGTCTGCAGGTGAGAGCGCTGTGGGAAAACAGACATTTGAATCCTGTGAGCTCTGAACATAAGTCTCTCTTCATGCCACTGATCTCTGTCCTTTACACGTGGACTAGTTAATTTTTTCCCTCTCCAGTGGTTCTGCAGCTCACACAGGGACAAAGTCTCTATGGTGATGGACAAGGCCCTGTTGGGTGGCTTCTATAAACTCTTCTGTGGCCCCTGACTCTGCAACGCCGGGAGGGCCGTTTCTAGGGCTTCTCTTCCCCCGTCCCCCCCACCCCGCCACTCCCACCCCCCTCACCCCCCGTGGTCTTTTGTTCTGTACTTCATTCCAGCTGCTGCTCAGATTTTTGTCCATATTGGCCAGAGCTATGGCCCCTGTCATCCTGATAGCTGGCCCTGTGCAGGTTCCCCCCATTACCATTAAATGGAAGACCTAAAATAAGGAGATGGGAAAACATGGGCTGCTATTTCTTTGTATCTGGGCCCCTGGAAACTGCATGGAGGTGTCTAGAGCCTGCTCTGCTTGTTCCCATCTGTGTGAGACGGGAAAAAACCAAGTGTCATTCCTGTTAGCACTACCACTCAACACAGAACGTGTCACTTCTGGTCACTACTATGTATGAGGATTTCTCCCCACCAACAGCCCATTTTGGGGGTGTCCTATAATTCAATTCTGACCCTTTCTATGTGGATTTAGAATCAGATCATACAACCTATGAGTTGAGTCCCTGGTACTGTCCTCCACCTAAGATGCCAATCACAAGTAGTGAATTATTTCCTGTCCTTATGAGCAACTGCCTATATTTTGGGTTTATGATCCTATTCTTAGGTGTGATTAAATTTCAGCGTTGGCTCACAGAACTCATGGAAACAGGTACATTCACTGGATTGTTCCAGAGGATATTTGAATCATCCACATGCACAGGGCCAACGACTTGGGAGGGGCAGGAGCTCCGGATGTCCTGCTCTCCACGTGTTTTTACTTGCTCCTTATTGGAAGCTCTTCAGTTTCTGTAGCTCAGGGATTTTTCTGGCAGGCTCTTCACATAGGTTTCTTGGTATTACCTCACTCTCCAACCTCCCTTGCCTTCCTGTGAGGGAGATGGCAATTGGGGCTGACAGTTCCCTGCTCCTAACCATGACTTGACCAGCCCCACCCAAAAGACCACAGGCATTGTCTTGTTGGAACAAACTGTGCTCCTGTCACTCAGGAAATTCCAAGTGTTTAGGGGCAATGTCCAGGACCAGGCAAAAGACCAACATACATGTTTCTTCTTCCTTTATAAGGTCCCTCAGCTGTTCTTCAGTTCTGCTTTATCCACAAACTGCTTGTTGTGTTATAGGGGAGTAAACTTCTCAAAGTATGTATATTCTTCATTTGATGATACCATAAAAATATTCAACTGTTTTTGTTTTTCTTGAGATAGAGTCTCATTATGTTGCCCTCAGTAGAGTGCTATGAAGTCACAGCTCACAGCAACCTCCAACTCTTGGGCTTAAGCTATTCTCTTGCCTCAGCCTTCCAAATAGCTGGGACTACAGGCACCAGCCACAATGGCCACCTTTGTTGTTATTGTTGTACTTTTTGTTGCAGTTGTCATTGTCTTGGGGAGGGTTTTTTTTTTAGAGACAGCCTCAGTCTTTGTCGTCCTCAGTAGGGTGCCTTGGCTCATAGCTCACAGCAACCTACAGCTCTTGGGCTTAGGCAATTCTCTTGTCTCAGCCTCCCGAGTTGCTGGGACTACAGGCGCCCACCACAAAGCCTCACTATTTTTGTTGCAGTTGCCACTGCTATTTTAGCTGGCTGGGGCAGGGTTCGAACCCGCCACCCTCAGTATATTGGGCCAGCACCCTAACAACTGAACCACAGGCACCGCCCTCAGTTGTCATTATTGTTTTAGTTGGCCTGGGCCAGGTTTGAACCTGCCAGCCTCAGTGTATGTGGCTGGCATCGTAATGCTCTGCTATGAGCGCCAAGCCAGGACACTGTATTTTTATATGTCAAAAAAATTAAACTAACCCTTCCAATTTTTATATGCCAAAAGTGTTTTTTCCTATAAAGACATAGTATTTATTAAATACTGCAGTCTTTTTATTTAATTTCACTAATGTGATCAAAGGCAGATTTTAGTAATAGCCTTCTTTCTACCTTTGTTTCTTGAAACATCCCTCTACTTGCCCAGCCAGTGGGTCATCATTCCGCACCCAGGATCTGTCTACATTGCTGGACCCTTGGTAACAGCTTACTGTGTCTTTGTGTGTACAGTATGAACTCATCCCTCTCTTCTCCATGGCCATATTTGCCATGGGTCCCACTGAGAGCATACCTGCACGTGATTTCCTGGAATCTCCCCATCTAAATACCAACCAGGCCTGGGCTGCTTAGCTTCTGAGCAGAAGAGAAGAGATTGGACACATTCACGGTGGTATGGCCATAGCCAGTCTCCTAGAATG
>CAUYPK010125696.1:0-10515 GCA_963574355.1 Loris lydekkerianus
TTCTCTGTAGCAGACATGGTCTTCCACTCTCTGAGCAATTCTTAGAAAACTCTGAGAAGTTGACTGAAGCATCTGGGTGCTTCTTCTTGTGCTCCTCCTGACAAGTTTGCACAAAGAATGCATATGATGACATTTTGCCTCGCGGCTTCTTAGGATCTCCTTTGCCCATGTTTAGCTATTTTTCCTCAGCGAGGCGCGGAGTCACCCAGTGCCCGTCTGGCTCTCACTTGCCCCAGCATTGTCCCTATGGAGCTCAATGTACTGCAGTGGCTGTCTGGATCCAGTATTTTCTGAAACCAGAGTTTCACCATAAAAGTCTCAGGTGTTACCAGGGAGTTACCAGGTTGACACTGCTTCATATGGTTTCTGCACTTTGAATCCAAGACTTCAGCATGGCCCACAGGAAATGTGCCAATCTCAGAGGACTCTGTGCAAAGGAATCGCAGTCCACAAGGGCAGGATGTGAAAAGCAGACCCAGCTGTTCTGAGTGCTGCCTGGACATCAGTTCCCCACGGGGACCTAACCCTCAGCCCTGTGAGAACTTCCTGTTGGTGCTGCTGCCCAGGGAAGGAAGGAAGCTGAGTGAGAGGCTGAGAGAACAGTGGGTGAGGTCAGGGCCCAGGAGTTTTGTCCCTGATGCTCAGGGATTGAGGAATTCTGGCTTGTGGCAGGAGTGAGGGGTGAAAGTAGGGTGGAGGGCTGGGACAGAGTTGTAGGGTCTCTGTTCTTTAGGAAGTCATAATTCTGAAAGGCTGGGAGGGGAGCTTCCAGGCCATGTTAGATGCAGAGCCTTCCCCTTTGATCGTAAGTGTCTTGGTGGGGCATGGGGCTTTGAGTAGCAAAGAAAAAATGCAGACTAGACAAAAGAGAACAAGCACTTTTCTCATCCTTATATTTTGGTAAGGTTGAAACAGAGTTTAGAACATCCACCAAAGAAAAAGAAAATAATAATAGCAACAACAAACAATAAGCCAATGTTCCTTATTTTAAAAGAAAAATTGCACCAGAAGCTTTGTGGAATTGGCAAAGAATTGTTCATTGGAGACTGACTGTGCAGCAGGGAGAGGGGTGGAGTCAGGTGTCTTGAAGCCAGAGCAGGAGAGTGGGGCATGAGGGCTGGTGGGACAGTAGTGGAGGGCATTGTGTGTATGTGTGTGTGGGGTGGGGGGTGGAGAGTGTGATTAGCCCACTTGTATTTCTCAATTTATGCTCTTATATAGGGTATAGAATTAGGCTCTTATATTTTCACAGAGACAAGGGTGCTGTATGCTTGGATTATTACACAATATTTAATTTATTCTTTATTTTCTTATTGTACACCATGAGTGGTTTCTTTAAGATAGAAAATGTTCAGTATGTAGTTGATAAACATATAGCCTGTACATATCTAAATACAATAGAACCTCTACATTTGACCATGTCCCTACACTGACCACCACTTTAAGTTGACCTAAGTTTCATAGACTGGACATGCACCACATGTATGTATCATGTATCAGTATAATAGGCCTAGTTTCTCATATATTTTTTATTTTGTTATTATTATTATTATTTGTTTGTATTAAATCATAACTGTGTACATCGATGCATTTATGGTGTTCAGTGTGCTGATTTGATATACAATGTGAAATGCTTACATTGAACTGATTACCACATCATCACAATTATACTCTTTTCTTAATAGTTTTGAAATGTACCACTATATCATGCATATTAGGTGAGGTTCCCCCCAAATACCCTCCCTCTTCTCCCTTCCCCTCCCCTACCTTCTCCTCTTCCCTTCTACTTTCTGGACTATAGTTGTGTTTTATCATTCGTATGAATGTGTAGGTGATTATATATGAATTTCATAGTAGTATTGAGTACATTAGATACTTTTTCCCCCCATTCTTGAGATACTTTACTAGGAAGAATATGTTCCAGCTCCACACAGGTAAACATAAAAAATGTGAAGTTTCCATCTTTTTTATGGCTGCCTAGTATTCCCTGGTGTACATATACCACAATTTGTTATTCCATTCATGGGTTGATGGGCATTTGGGCTGCTTCCAGGACTTGGCAATTATGAGTTGGGGTGCAGTACACATTCTGGTGCAAATGTCTTTGTTGTAAAATGATTTTTGATCATCTGGGTATATATGTAGTAGAGGAATTGTAAGATCAAATGGGAGGTCTACTTTTAGTTCCTTCAGTATTCTCCAAACTTCTTTACAAAAAGGTTGTATTAGCTTGCATTGACACCAGCAGTGAAGAAGTGTTTCCTTCTCTCCACATCCATGCCAACATCTGTAGTTTTGGGATTTTGTGATATGGGCTAATCTTACTGGAGTTAGATGATATCTCAAAGTGGTTTTGATTTGCATTTCTCTGATGATTAAAGATGATGAGCATTTTTTCATGTGTTCATAGGCCATGAAACTGTTTTCATCAGGGAACTTTATGTTCAAGTTTCTTGCCTACATAGAAATGGGGTTATTTGTTCTTTTCTTATTGATTAGTTTGAGTTCTCTATGGATTCTAGTTATTAGACCTTTGTTGGAAGTATAACCTGCAAAAATCTTCTCCCATTCTGAAGGTTGTCTGTTTGCTTTACTTATTGTGCTCTTGGCTGTGCAAAAGCTTTTTAGTTTGATCAGATCCCACTAAGGTAATTTTGGTGTTGCTTCAATTCCCTGGGGAGTCCTCCTCATAAAATATTTTCCCAGGCTGATTTCTTCATGTGTTTTCCTTGCATTCTCTTCTAGTATTTTTAGTTTCATGTCTTAATTTTAAATCTTTGATCCAGTGAGAATCAATTTTTGTTAATGGTGAAAGGTGGGGGTCCAGTTTCATTCTTCTGCAGGTTGCCAGCTAGTTCACTCAGCATCATTTGTTAAAGAGGGAGTCTTTCCCCCACTGAATGTTTTTGATAGGTTTATCAAAGATCAAATGATGATAAGTAGCTGGGTTCATCTCTTCATTCTCTATTCTGTTCCATAAATCTACCTCTCTGTTTTTGTGCCAGTACCATGCTGTTTTGATAACTATAGATTTATAGTATAGCCTGAAGTCTGGTAACATGATACCTCCTGATTTGTTTTTATTTCTGAGTAATGTATTGGCCATTTGAGTTTTTTTCTGATTCCATATAAAATGAAACACTATTTTAAAAAAATCTTTAAAGTATGACAATAGTATTTTAATAGGGATTGCATTAAATCTGTAGATTGCTTTGGGTAGTATGGACATTGATTCTTCCCAGCCATAGCATGATGTTTTTCCAATTGTTAACATCTTCAGTTATTTTTTTCTCAAGGTTTCACATGATTCTCCTTATAGGCATCTTTCATGCCCTTTGTTAGGTAAATTTCCAGATATTTCATCTTCTTTGGTACTACTACAAAAGGAATAGAGTCCTTGACTATATTTTCAGCTTGACTATTGTTGGCATATATAAAAGCTACGATTTGTAAGTATTGATTTTGTATACTGAGATGCTGCTGCATTCCTTGATCACTTCTAAGAGTTTTGTGGTTGAATCCCTGGGATTTTCCAGATATAGGATCATATCATCTGCAAAGAGTGAGAGTTTGATATCCTCTGATCCTATTTGGATACCCTTGATCACCTTCTCTTGCCTGATTGTGATGGCTAAGACTTCCATTACTATGTTGAGTAGCAGTGGAGACAGTGGACATCCTTGTCTAGTTCCAGATCTGACTGGACATGTTTTCTATTTTGTTCCATTCAATATGATAGGGCTGTAGGTTTGCTGTAGATGGCCTCTATCAGTTTATGAAATGCCCCTTCTATGCCTTTTTTCTTTCTTATTTATTTATTTATTTATTATTTTTTTCATAGCTGTGTATATTAGTGCAATTGCCTATACCCATTCTAAGATGCACCATAGTATGCCTATTTTCTTAAGTGTTCTGATCATGAAAGGATTCTGGATATTATCAAAAACTTTTTCTGCATCAATTGAGAGAATCATATGATCTTTATTTTTTATTTTATTTATGTGATGTATTATATTTATAGATTTGTGTATGTTGAACCAGCCCTGTAACCCTGGAATAAAGCCAGCTTGATCATGGTGTATAATTTTTTTGATGTGTTGTTGAATTCTGTTTGCTAAGATTTTATTGAATATTTTTGCATAGATATTCATTAATGATATTGGTCTATAATTTTCTTTCTTTGTTGGATCCTTTCTGGGTTTGGGGATCAGGGTGATATTTGCTTCATAGAATGTGTTGGGAAGTATTCCTTCTTTTTCTTTGCTTTGAAAAGGTTGTATAACATAGGTGCTAGTTTCTCTTTAAACATTTGATAGAATTCAGAAGTAAAGTCATCTAATCCCATACTTTTCTTTTTTGGGAGATTTTGTATCATTGATACTATTTCAGTGATTGATATAGGTCTATTCAAGATTCTTAATTCTTTTTGATCTAGGAAGGTGACGTGCTTCCAAGTGTTGGTACATTTCCTTCAGATTTTCATATTTCTGGGAATAGAGTTTTTTTGTAGTAATTATTGAGGATTTTTTAAATTTCTGAGATGTCTGTTGTTATTTCTCCTTTATTGTTTCTGATCAACAATATTAGAGATTTTCCTTTTCTGTTTCTGGTTAGGTTGGCCAAAGGTTTATCAATTTTATTAATCTTTACAAAAAACCAACTTTTAGTTTTGTTGATATTCTGAATGATTCTTTTGTTTTCAATTTCATTTAATCCTGCCCTAATTTTGGCTATTTCTTTTCTTCTGCTGGGTTTGAGGTTGGAATGTTCTTCCTTTTCCAGTTGCTTGAGATTATTCATTAAGTTGTTGGCTTCCTCTCTTTCTGTTTTCTTTTTTTGAGATACAGTCTCACTATGTCACCCTGGGTAGAGTGCCATGGTGTCACAGCTCACGGCAACCTCAAACTCTTGGGCTTAAGTGATTCTCTTGCCTCAGCTTCCCACATAGCTGGGACTACAGGTGCCTTCCACAATGTCTGGCTATTTTTTGTTGCAGTTGTCATTGTTGTTTACCTGGCTCAGGCCAAGTTCGAACCCACCAGCCTTGGTGTATGTGGCTGGTGCCATAACCAGTGTGCTATGTGTGCTGAGCCTCTTTCTGTTTTCTTGATGAAAGCTTTCAATGCCATAAATTTCCCTTTTAGGGAAACCAGTATCCCACAGGTTTTGATAATTTGTGTCTTCATTATCATTTTGTTCCAAAAATTTGGGGATTTCCTCCTTAATCTTGTCTTTGACCCAGCTATCATTCAGCCTATGATTATTTAGTTTCCAAGACTTCATTTGAGTATGAAGATTCCTGTTGCTGTTGAGTTCAACTTTTATTCCATCATGGTCCAAGAAGATACAAGGAATAATTTCTATTCTTTTAAATTTTCTGAGGTTAGACTTTTGTCCTAGAGTACGATTGATTTTGTACAATGATATGTGGGCTGATGAGAAAAATGTGTATTCAGTTTTATTAGGATGAAATGTTCTGTAGATGTCTGTTAAGTCCATTTGTTTTAGAGTCAAATTTAAGTCCATTATTTCTTTGTTTAATCTCTTCTTGGAGGATCTATCCAAGATTGTGAAAGGAGTGTTAAAATCTCCAACTATTGTAGTGCAGGAAGATATCAAGTTGTTCATCTCCATTGGGGTTTTGTTTTATAAATTGAGGGGCATTCTGGTTGGGTGCATAATGTTAATTATCAAAATCTCTTCATGTTGGGTGTTTCCCTTGACAAATATGTAGTGACCATCCTTATCTTTTTTTTAATCTTTGTTGGTTTAAAGCCAATTGTATCTGCAAATAAAATTGCAACCCCTCCTTTTTTCTGGTTTCCATTTGCCTGTGTTACAGAAGTCCATCCCTTCACCATGGGTCTATTTTTATCCTTCAAGGTAAGATGAGGTTCTTGTATGCAACAGATATCTGGACTGCATTTATGTATCCAGTCAGCCAGTCTGTGCCTCTTTAGAGGACAATTTAAACTATTCACATGAATTGAGAGAATTGATACGGCTGGTAGTGTTTTGGGTGTCAAAGTTTTTCAAATGTCCAGTGGACATTTTTAATTGTTTCACCACTGTGGAAGTTGGGTTTTGTTCAAAAATTTCTGAGCAAGTTTACTTTGGTGGTAGAGCATTGTGCTGGTCATTATGGAAAATGGGTCTGAGAATATCCTGGAGAGCTGGTTTAGTTATGGCAAAATTTTTCAACATGTGTATGTCATTAAAGTTTTTTATTTCTGCATCACAAATGAAACTCAGTTTAGCTGGATATAGGATCCAGGGCTGAAAGTTGTTTTGTTTCAGGAGATTGAAGGTCGATGATCATCCTTTGATCTGTTTTGGTTGAGGGATCTGCAGTCATTTTGATATTTCTCCCTTTGCAGGTGATGCTTTTCTTACGCCTGGCTGCTTGCAGAATTTTCTCCTTCATCTTAAGTTTGGTAAAGTTAATCACAATGTGCCTAGGAGGTGCTTTATTTAGATTGAGTCTTGCTTGAGGCCTGAAACTGTCTACTATCTGAATTTCTGTATCTCTTGCAATGCTTGGGAAATTTTCCTCCATAAACTCTTGCAATAGAGCTTCTGTAGCTTTAGGAACATCCTCTTCTCCTTTAGGAATTCCTATAAGACAAATGTTTGAACTTTTGGAGTGATCCCACTACTCTCTCAGGGAATGATCAGTTTTTGCTCTCCATTTGTCTGCCTCTTTGAGTGTTTGGGAATGTTCAAAAGCTTTGTCTTCAATTTCAGAGATCATTTCTTCTGCCTGGTTAACTCTATTACTATTACTCTATTAAGGGATTCTACTGTATTTTGGAGCTCCTTAACTACCTTTTTTATTTCCTCAAGCTCTGCTTTCTCTTTTCTAATTATGTGCATACCTTTGGTGACTTTGTCTTTGAAATCATTAATTTCTTGAGACAACTTTAGAACTACTCTTTGGGTTTAAATTTCTAACTTTTCTTCCGTTCTATTCATCTTATTTGCCATTTATATTCTATATTCTATTTCTAACATTTCAGCCATTTGTTTATTCATGGCATCTTCAGTTGTATCTCTTTTGTCATTCCTTGTGTGTGTGTGGGGGGGTTTGATCTACTTTGGTTATTCATGTTGCCAGAATTCTTCTGCTGGTTCTACACCATGCTTATTTTCCACCATTTGTTATTAGAACTGGTAGAGTGAGATTGAATTGGGGTTCCCAGGTAGTAGAGTTAATCATCTCCTTACAAAAGTGCCTGGCTTTGTAATTGTGGCTTATCCCTACAACCTTAAAAAAGCCCCTATCAGAATTTTGGTCAGAGACTCTGAGGACCTACTTGGTAAGCTAGCTCAAGCTGGCTCTGTTTTGAAATCAGCCAACCTCTACCCTATCCTAAGAAGCCACTGTATTTGGTTTAAACCCTGGCTGTGGAGAGATACAGACAGCTGCAGCACCTCACCCCCACTATTCAGTTCTTTTTCACTACAGAATTTCCAAGGTCAACCTCAGATTGTCCCCAGGTGGACTGCCTCAGACACAAGTTCCAATCAAATTGTTTTGGGCAGTACAAACACTGCACAACAGAGAGGGATTCAAGAGTCTCCAAAAATTGGAGCAGGGGTCCACACCCCTACCACCAGACTCAGTCCACACTGGTGTCTGCTTCTGTGCTCACTGGCCCAGTTGGAGATGGGAACCACGCCCCTGCTAGTCTCAGTCCACACTCAGAAAGCCTCTGCTCCCTGGCCCAGTTGGAGTCAGGGGACCACATCCGGCCTGCTGGTCTCAGTCCATACTCAGAGGCTTCTTGGCTCTGATGGAGTCAGGAGACCACGCCGTTGCCTTCAAGTCTTGGTCCACATCTGGCAAACCTTTGTTCACTGGCCCAGTAGAAGCTGGGGACAAGCCCTGCCCCCTAAACACAGTTCACACTGGGCAACCACTCTTCTGCTTGCAGGCACCATCAGAACTGGAAGTTCTGTACCCACTCCTGCCAGACACAGCCCTAACTGAGGGTCAACACCACCATTGTGGCTGGGCAAAGTCATAACTTGGGACTGCTCCTCCTTCTGCCAAGTGTCCCTTTCTTCCCATGCTCTTTATTCCCCACTAGTCACAGATTCTATCCTAATGTTCAGTGGCCCACACTCTGCCCAGATCTCTCAGATAAAGACCAAACACTCTGCACTCTACAGGAAGCAGAACTTCAGACTGCCATGAGGTGGGGAAAGGGTGGACTAGAAGTTTCGAATTGTGGGGAGAAATATTTGTTCAATTTTATGCCCAACGAGGTGGTGTCTAGGTTCACAAGTGGAACCTCCCTGGAGAAAGAGACCTGATGTTTGGTGGCTGTATCCAGTGAGGTAGAATGAGACATCTTTTATTCCCTGCTCACTCTCAGAGAGCAGCAGTGGGTCTCCCACTTGGTGGGCCTCCCACTTTGCACCCAGGTACAAAGCCTATCATCTACTAGTCGATAGGCTTTGTGCCTGTAATTTGTTTTCTTGAATGCTCTTCCTTGAAGTTACAGCTTGCTGAACTTCTTTCTTGGCTCAGCTCCCCACCTTTGGCTTCATCTTCCCCACCTTTGATTCTGTCCAATTTTTCTCCCTCTGGTCAGGAGCCTCTGCTGAGGGTTGCTACTAGTCACGCATCTTCCCAGAATTCCACCCTAGTTTCTTATGTTGACCACCTCCCTATGTTGACCAGTTTGTTACAGTCCCTTGGGGCATCAACTTACAGAGGTTTTACTATAATTAGTTTTGGCTCTTACTTGAGCCTGGGCAAGTTGCCCTGATTGTCTGGAGGCCCTCACACATCCCCTCACCATGTCTGCCTTTAGAGTCTGCATCTCTCATTACCCAGTGTAGATGAGGTAGCAGCAGGCAGGGTGCAGTCCCCAATGTGCCTGCATCAGCTTGGAGTAGACAGGCATGTTCCATCCTGCACCTGCCCTTCCCTTGAATGGAGAGCTATCTCTGAGTATGTCAGCTTGAATTTTCTTCTATCCTTTTCTTTTGCAACATCAATTCCTCTTGAAATTCTTTCAGTTTTTCTACTTAAAATATTGCTTCTACTACTTCTTTAAATCTAACCATGTTTTAAACATACCTGTTTCAGTTTAAGATTCACCATGAATCTTCCTTGCCACTTGAATCATTATGGCTTCTTCTTCCTGAAGTCCCAGTGCTTCCTAATGCCACATTTTACCCATGATATTCTCCTAAAACATAGTCTTCAATGATTTTTCTAAGTTTTATAAAGGTGACTACAAACATGGACTTCTTAACCTCTGTAGGTGTCACATGTTTTCTATGTAATTTAGTAATAATAATATACCTTTCTGTCAATATTTGATGTTGGGTTCAATTAAAATTAAAACCGCTGATCACTAGCTATGCATTAAGCAGTCATCTGGGCACTATGGTAGAGAGACAAGCGGAACCTGGAGCTCTTTCCTTGTCCAGGGAGACACATGTTACAGAAAAGAGCTGGTGAAATGTGTAAAATGAGATGGGCTGAAATTTTTCAGTTAAAAATAAAGGGAAGAAGGGAGATGGAGGTTTCCAGAGGAAACTTGTTGCAATTTACCATTGAGAAATCAGGAAAGACCTCAGGGACAAACTGAATTTTTATCAGAGACCCTGGGAGCTGGGGGAGGGAGGCAGCTGTCTTTCTGGGTGGAGTAAAGATGCCCTGAGAAGGGGTCAGCCTGGCCCAGGTCACAGTTAGGAACAAGGTGGAGAGCTAGTTCAAGGATTCGTGACATTAACTCAGTGATGGGAGAAGAACCCATGAAGGCTGTCCAACCTTCACACCCTGAACCCCAATGTGACCTTCACTTTCTACACAAGGTGGAAAAGCAGAGACCATTTCTTGGTCAGACACAGGCCCATTCTGTCTTCCCTGAGGTGCGTGTTGTGTCTCCCTAACTGTATGGGGTCTCAGTGTGGTGCATGGAGCCTGAGATGTCCTCAGCCAGGTAGACCCTGTGCCTGGGACTGAGACCTTAATTAAAATTATTTCAATGGAGTTGATACAACCCCAAGTCTTAGAGGGCAAATGTGTGAAACACTTTTACAAAGTGTTTAGTACAACTGCAACACTTTGGAAAAGAGGATGGTGGTCTTTCCTGAGAAGTGGGGACATGGTGACTGTGTGAACGAGAGACTGATGTTTGTGTGGCATGTGGAGCTGTCATGAGGATCAATTCCAATTAAATGAGGCTCAGTGAGAAGAGGCAGGAGTCGAGGAAGGGATCAGCATGATTTGTACACCCTTTCATGGCAGTTTGTGACTGAAGCCTTTTCTGAACATGATGTTGCTAAACTGTAGAATGGTATTATCCTCCAAATGCTGAATTTATGTTTCCAATACTTGTACCTCAAACAGTCTCGAAAAAGACACATTTCAAACGAGAAAAGGTGCAAACACACAGAAATTGCTACAAGGACTTTATTTGGGATGAGGGAAGGAAATTGACAAGGAATAGAAGGAATGAAAGTTTCCTTCTAGGTCTCAAAGCCCATAGCTCTGTG